>CM045742.1:43617500-43672500 GCA_024760905.1 Plotosus lineatus
ATCTAAACGAGGTGGGAAATGAAATCCAGTGAAACTCGATCCTGAATACCAGGAACTTTCCTCACGTAAACACTGATGTAACGTTCAGATTCTGATTACACTCAGTAGTTTATGAATGGGAATTTTTGAATGAATTAGAATTGTAGAATGTTTTGGGTGATTTGCAACATGTGGAAGATTAACGGTTCAGTTTCATTCTGTTAGTCGTCTTTATTCATGTTTTTTTTTTTTTTTTTTTTTTTTTTTTTTTATCTCTGTGAATGAACTCTCTTCTTATTTTAAGTTCTTGCCCCATAAAATATATTTGAAGTCGTTAAATCTTCATCTTCCTCAAATTAATCCGGGGACGGGTCACGGGGGCAGCAGCCTAAGCAATGAGGTCCAGATGTCCCTCTCCCCAGCCATTTTCTCAAGCTCTTCCGGAGCGTCAGCGAGGCGTTTGCAGACGAGCTGAGAGCTGTAGTCCCATCGGCATGTTCTGGGTCGACCCCATAGTCTCTTCCTGGTCCACACCAGGGCGGCATTCAAGAGGCATTCTAACCAGATGCCTGAGCCACCTCAACTGGCTCCTCTCAATGCGGAGGAGCAGTGGTTCTACTCCAAGCTTCTCCCGGATGACTGGGCTTCTCAGTGAGAGCCCCGCCACTTGTTGAGGGGAATCTCATCTCAGCCATTAGTATCTGTGGTCTTGTGCTTTCAGTCACTACCTAAGGCTCGTAACCATAGGTGAGGGTTGTAACGTAGATCGACTGGTAGATAGAGAGCCTTACTTTGTGATTCAGTTCCCTTTTCACCACGACGGACCGGTACATGCTCTGCTTTACAGCAGAGGCAGCAGCGAGCCACCTGTTGATCTCCTGCTTTATCCTTCCTTCACTCGTGAACAAGACCCCTACACTTGATGATACTTGAACTCCTAAACTTTGGGCAGGACCTCATTCCAGACCCGGAGGGTGCATTCCTCCATTTTCTGACTGAGAACCATGGTCTCGGACTTGGAGGAGCTGATTCTCATCCCGGCCGCTTCGCATTAAACTGCGATTCACTCCAGAAAGAGCTGAACGTCTTGGCTTTTTCTTCATCATCATCATCATCATCATCATCGTCATCATCATGATCATCATTATAAATCTGACCTTCAGGGTCGAGCATGTTTTTAAATTTTTTTTTTTTAGCATTTGTAACCACGTGCTGCGTATATCAATTCTTATGTAACGCTCACCTGCATTGACCGTGATGATGAAAACAGTGTGTCTGGGCTGGAAAGTGCTTTGAACGCCTCTTCACCCCCTACCGTGACTGATAATTAGCCGAGATTGTTGTCGCTACACACTTCATTTGGCTTGGTGGCTGCTGAAGCCTGGAATGAAAACAGAGTGGCGAGTAGACGGCAAACTAAAATTCTTCACCAGGTGAGATTTAACCGGGATCCATAATCGGGTAGCTACAGCTTCTTAATCAGGCTCTGCAATAAGAGCATGTACCATCCTGTAGAAAACTAGGTGTGATGTGGTTATTAAACCTTAAACAGCGAGATAGTTCAGATGTACTGAACATTCCAGGTGTTGGAGACTTTACATGTGCTTCCTGGTTTTTTTATGCCGTGGTTGAGTTGGAGATAAATTTCACCCTGTTTCTGTTGTAGTTTTGAATCGATGTTAGCGCTGGATCCAGGATGGAGTGTGTCCTCGTCCTGCCGTGGTCTGAGAAACTAGAAATCGTATAAAGGTTTGCAGAACCTATATCCCAGGAAGCAGAAATCTTCCAATGAATGAAACTTCCAGTGAATGAAACCTGATTATCAATCCGAGTTTTGCCCATGTGAGATCTAATCCGAAGTGTTTACATGGGCAAGAAAACCTGATCCGGGCCAGAAGACAGCGGTTAGTTTGTAATCTAAACACAGTCCAGATGACAGATTCCATCTTTCACATCACACACACACACACACACACACACACTGTTTTGGGTACAGTCATGAATATCGATGACGGATCACATTACATCTGTTCAGTTAAACCCTGATTTAGAGACTTCACTTCATGTCTGTACACAGAATTCACTGAAAACCCATCGCAAAGCAGATTACCCACAATGCTTCACGCTTTCCATAATGGGTATTTCTTGAGTAAATCATTTCCTTTTGAGCGGAACTGGAGATTCTGTGATTAATCACCGCACTAATATGCGAGTCGAGCCGGGACGTGTGGGTGGAGCTAAAATTAGCACAGTAGGTTGATTGACTGAACAATCAGATTAATCCTGATCAGTCCTGATTAATGACTGTGGATGGAATTCATTCTCGGCTGTTTCAGGACACGCCGAGACGATTGTATGGTTCGTTATCGGTCCACACTGAGCTCAAAGCCTGTTCATTGGCGTTCATTGACTACCTTTTGTTTTATTTTTCCTTCCCTCCTTCTTTTCTTTGTTTAATTCCTTGCTCCTTGCCTCTCTTCCTGTTATTCTATACCGATCCTTCAAAGACGAGCGCTGTAGGTCCACTTTGGGATAATTGATTTGGATTTGAGGTGGTCCGGTCAGACTGAATACGTCACGGTGTAATAACCCTTGATGAGCGCCGCTCCTTTTTTCATTCACATGTTTATTTATAAAATCATGCATCCATTTGCATTTACATCACACACTGGAATGAAAATAAACAAACATGTAAAACGATTTTTAATTCTGGTGGGAGGGGCTGAAAAAGCAAGTGTGTTCATTCAAAGCGGTTATTTAAAATAATAATAATATTTTTTTTTTTTTAGAGTGCCTGTATAGAGAGACACACACACACACACACACACACACACACACACACACACACACACATACAGCCAGGCTATGATTATGGTGCTTTGGTATTTCTGAGTCTCTCGTATGAAATATTAATTAAAACGACCCTGACAGCTCAGAAAGTCACAGAAACCCCACCAAGCCAAACTGACTTTGAAAGCCAATGTGGCTGCTCTTTGCACGGGTGGACTGACAGCTGCGTTTATAAACTGTTTATTTACATTTATGCTTTATTTATGTTTCATTAGGTCAGTGGTACATGCAGGACCGCCCCAACACTGCAGTGTAATGCAGTGCTATCAGCTGGTGTTTTCCTAACCGAGATTATTAAGCCCTGCTATTGGTTTTATTTGTCAATACTGAACACGGTCTGCTCAGAAGTTTGAGGCAAATGGAACATACAAGTTCTGGATCTGGACCGTTTCCATGACTATTTAACAGAGATAGAAACGCGATAAGGAGACAGATTACCTTACAGATAATTTCTTGAAAAAAAAAAAATATATATATATATAAGACTAACATGCCTATTTCTGCCATCAGATTTAATGTAACCTGTTTTGTGTTTAAAAAAACAGAAAAAGAGGAAACAGTTGCAGCAGCAAAGCCTCTGGAAAGTTCTGAGGTCTCTAGTCTTTATTGTGCTGAAATCCAGAGATCAGGGAATGCAGTGGAGAGGTTTTTAAGGTGGTTCAAGGATTTGGTACAAAGCCAGTGGAATACAGATTGAGAAAAAATGGAACTGACGCTCACACACACAACACACACACACTCAACACATACACACAACACAACACACATGTCACATCAACACAACACCTACACACAATATACAAACAACACACACAACAATCACAAACACTACAGATGCACATACACACACAGCACACACAACATATACACACACACACACAACACATACATACATACACCCACAACAGATATATACACACAATACACATACAACACATATCCACAACACACACACACATACACACACAACACATACACACTACACACACACACTACAGATACACATACACGCAACCCACAACACATACACATACACACAAGACACACATACATACACACGCACAACCGATACATGCACACAATACACACAATACATATACACACAATACATACCCACAACACACACACACACGCACACGCCCACTAGGGTGGCCCAAAAATATATATTATTTGAATTGCTGATAGCACACACACTCATTTGAGGAGGTTTGTTGAAAAACTAACCCAGTAAAAAGTTCAAGCCTACAAACCAAGTGTGAATGGTCTCCCGAAGCCCTTAAATATTATAATTTAAAGCCAAATTTAGCGATACTGAAGGTTTCCGTAACTTTTTTCTCTGGGTCAGTAGTGACTTTAATATCTAAACATACCATGTCAACCAGATTTTATTTGATTTATAAAAGCAGTTTTATCTAGAAAGTCATGTTCTATTTAAAAGATAAATCACAGTGAACTCGTAGTCTTCCCTAATAAACACTTTTCAAAATGCGCGATCACAGTAAATTGCAGCATTTGTAAATTTTGTACCATTTTTCCTCCAGCACTGTGACTCACTATTCTGGAAAGTGCTGTGCCAGTCACTAATCGCTCCACTGGAGCCAGAATATTATTAAGTACATTTCTGAAATAGCCTAATTTGTATTTGTTAAATGTTGTAAAATAGTTCAGTTTCCCAGGCGAGTTTGCAGCGTGTTTATTCGAGATCAGACGTCTTGGTGTGGTGGGCAGGTTGCGGACTGTAGGCCGATGGTTCAGCTCACACTGTGCTGGTAATGGATTTAGATTAAGGAAAGTAAACCTTCACACATTAGAGAACACAACAGAAACGACAAATCTGAGATTAACATGCAGGGAAGCTTAGTTTTGAATGAACATTTAATATTTCAGACAGAACAGAAGTACTGTATATATTTATATAGACAATTTAATACTCTGTTTAATAACATTATGCTATTAGTTCATCATAATAATACTGTGTTGCATAATATAGAACTAATTATTAAAAATAGCCAGATAATTCTTTTTAAATTTCAAAACTTCCTGTCAGGCTGATTTCACTGATTAAATGTTTACAATTGTTCAGCTTGAGTAATGATTATTCTGTAAAATATCTGAAATGGCCATTCAGTTGGAATGTGTGTTATTTCTCTCGTTTACTGTTGCAGTCAGATTCGTTCCAGTCTACAGGAAGTACATCACGTACACCTGCAACTCGCTCAACAACAGCTATTTGGTTGATGGGGCAACCACTTCCCAATGTTGACGAGCTGTTTTGGTTACTGGTTTGCTTTTGAACCTTAATGTTTGCTCAGTGCTTTGCTATTGAAATATTTAACTTTTCTGATTCCCAAATAAACCTAAACGATGTAATACAGTCCACATAGAAACTGCCATAGATTTGAAAGTAACTAACCCTGAAAACATAATTATACTTATTGTGTGTATACACAAGCGTTGTTTATTAGGGAAGACTACGAGTTCACTGTGATTTATCTTTTAAATAGAACGTGACTTTCTAGATAAAACTGCTTTTATAAATCAAATAAAATCTGGGTGACATGGTGTGTTTAGATCAGTGGTTCTTAACCTTGTTGGAGGTACCGAACCCCACCAGTTTCATATGCACATTCACTGAACACTTCATCAGTGAAAAATAAAAATATGATTTTTTTACAAATTCAAGACATAGGTACTGTTGTGTTCTTGTATTCCCCATCTCTATGCAGTTTCACGAAGTGTTCCTTTAGTTTTGCCGGTGCGAGACTAGAGTTGCTCAACTTGGTATTGCAAATCATTCAGATTGGATGCTGAGTCCCATCACGTTCCGTGATGCATGTGAATCCATGTTGTACATGTTCGTCCGACCACTTTCTTTTTTTGCTCGACATAGTTAGTATGGATTAAAATATTCCGAAAAAAATCTCACGACTTCACACATTGACCACTGAGCGTGCTAAATTCCCCGCGGCACTGATTGGCCAAGCAATGTAATGTGATCATCTGCAGCCAGTGATGGCCAATCGGGGCGTGTCATCACTAATTGACATGATGAGTCGGGTGTGTCTTCACCTACGTGGCAGAGGCTCCGCCGAACCCTTAGGGTTCGATCGAACCCAGGTTAGGAACCACTGGTTTAGATATTAAAGTCATTACTGACCCAGAGAAAAAAGTTACGGAAACCTCTAATATCACTAAATTTGGCTTTAAATTGTAATGTTTAAGGGCTTCGGGAGATCATTCATACTTGGTTTGTAGGCTTGAAATTTTTACTGGGTTAGTTTTTCAACAAACCTCCTCAAATGAGTGTGTGTGCTATCAGCAATTACAAAATATATATATTTCCCTGTAAAAGTGGGCCACCCTAACACGCACACACACACACACACACACACACACACACGCATGCACGCACACACACACTCTAATGGTCTACTATGTGTTTACATTTAAAGCACTATAAACATTCCGAATGTAGTGAAGCAATAATTTGTTTATCAGTGATGGCCTGAGCCGACATCGTTCCATATGCTATGTTGTGCTGAACCAGGGATAGAGTAGGTGATACCTTTGCTCTGCGATGGGAACGAGAATCAGCGATTTTAGTGGAACGCTGCGTTTCACTGTGTAGAGTGAGGGGGAGTGTGAATGCAGTTCCACAATGAGTGTACAGGGGGCGGTGCAGTCGCTTCGTCTCATCTGCTCTGCTTCTCTCTCTCTCTCTCTCTCTCTCTCACTCTCTCACTGTATCTCTGATGTGTCTAAGACAGCCAACAGGCGATGTTTTATTGCTGAGCATATTGAAATATGAATATTCAGCCCACACGTTTACTAAAACATGATGACTGACTGTGTGATTCTGATTTTTATGTTTATTGTATTGGTATCACATGGCGTGTTGTACAGACTTAATTTGCAGCATCTGTTGGTTTTCCATCTCAGGGTATCAGCCCTGTGTGTGTGTGTGTGTGTGTGTGAGAGAGAGAGAGAGAGAGAGAGAGAGAGAGAGAGAGAGAGAGAGAGATGGTAAGTATCAGCTTTGTAGCTTGATGCTAACAGGTGGTCAGTTAAAGAAACACAGTGATCCTTCTGTATCATGCGTGTGTGTGTGTGTGGGGGGGGGGGGGGTGAATTCCATCACATCTTTTTGCTGAGACTGTCATTAAACTCTAATTCTGTATAATTTATATTCAGAGATCACTAGTCAGTAAAAGTTTGTGTTGTTTACTCTGAGCAAACACACTTGAGAAATATCACATGACCCAAAGTGCTGTAGCATGATTTTGCTTGTGATACCCGAGAAGCTGCACTCGGTATATAAGAGATCAGTTAGCCAGCTAGCTCTCATTGACCTCTTCTACATTCCTGTTGAAGGTGTGTAGCAGTTGTCACGCTCAGGATACTGACGATCTGCAGACAGGTGAACAGTTCACGGTGTTTAATCACCTTTTCAGTCCAATTTAACTCCGACTAGACAGCTTTCAGCTGCCTTGTATGTTTGTCATCTCACTCTGTGACATAATTACTCACTCATTTGCTGTACTGCTTAAAGCTATTGGAGTTGTATGGAGGCTGGTACCAATCTCAGCCAGCACAGGGCAAAGGTAGAGTACACCCTGAACAGCTCACTGGATAATCACAACATACACACAACCATTCACACTCGTGCCTAATCACTTCCGAACAACCAGTTTGCTTAATGTGCATACCTTCAGACCGCAGAAGGAAACTGGACTACTTTGGAAGAAACCCGTGTAAGCACAGGGAGAACATGAATATTCAAACTGCTGAGCCCGGAAATAAAAGCCAGGCGGATGGTCTTGCTGTGAGACAGATGTGCTAAACATCATGCCGCTGTTCCGCCCATGTCGTAAACATTCGCCAAGTTTTCTTGACGATCTGGTCGTCAGCTTCTGTCTGTAAACAAGCGAATGAAACACAAATAACTGAAAAAGGTGCTGTAATCACACACACACACACACACACAGGTGAAACTCATCATGTGACCTGCTGGTTGGACCTGATCCCTCTCCAGAATAAGAGTATTTTATAAGTGTGAGGTTTGAAGGTTGATTTTAAAAATTACAATGTTATGAAACCCTGTATATATTCTTGAGGGGTGCTCCTCATGCTCTTGAATTCTTAGTTTGTCAGAGGGTGTTGACAAGTTAAAATAAATCACAGGTTTATATTAATGTGCTTGTTGTAAAACAAAAATCAGGAGATGGTGAAGGATTCTCTGTGAGTAGATTTCATGGAAGGAGTCTCCAGTCTCAGTCCCCTCAGAATCTTTTGCTTATTTTTACTTAAGCGTTGGTAAAAATATTGGTTTTCACTCTTGTCATCCCACTGCGTATTGATATCTCCTAATTGCGTTACGTGTCCCTGTAGCCTACAGCGAGGTTAAGCTGCAGAGAGTTAGAAAGGCACTGTGATGATTAAATAAAATAAATCTCACCTCATTAAGACAATCCGACCTTAAAACCGAGCGATTTTCATTCTCCAGCACTTTCCATAAGTGAACGTTGCTTTATCATGTGTGGGGCAGATGATGTGGTTCTGTGTTTCTTAGCAACTGAGTGTCATGCAGCCGTGCTGAAATGTGGATTTGGCTCGACTCATCGGCTCCATCTTTATAAACCTTATTCACCCCACTGCCTTCTCTTTTTAGCCTCCGCTGTAACTGCCACAAACTTCATCCCCTTTGTGATTTAGGAAGTAGAGCTGTATAAGAATGTGAAGTGTCAGCTATGGAAATTATATATACAGTCAGCCCCCTGCTTACGAAATTAATCCATTCCAGGGCCTTTTTCGTAACAAGGGAGTTTCGTAAGTAGGGGGCACATTTTACATGTAAAACGCCTGATTTGTTCCAAGGCTCCCAAGACTACCCTATAAACCCTTTAAAAATTATAAAAGTACACCAATTTTGTATGAAATATGTGTTAAAAGTAAAAGAAAATTATTTATTAAACCATGTAAACATTTTATTAACATACAGATGCTCCCCGACTTACGTTTTTAATTGGTTCCGGACGGCTGAACCTAAGTTAAAAGTGAACATAAGTTGTTACAGTGACGTATGACGTGTGACGTATGACGCTCGTACTGTACTATACATCTATAAATACCATTACCATATCTCATAAAACACCCCTAAATCAATTATTATAAACATAACATTGTAAAATAATATCAAATATATAAAATAATATCAACATTAATTTCAAATAAGTCACTTATTTATACCAAGTTACTTTACATGAAGCTTAAAACAGCCAATCAACACTTAAAATATGTGAAGCGCTCAATACCGAAAATAGTGTACTTGCAAAAGTAGTGTACTTGATGTGGGTTATACAGACTTCCGGTCTTTCAAGTGTACAAGGGTGCCGTTGAACCCGTTTATAACACAGCCTGCACTGATGTGAATCCCAGCAAAGCGGATAGTTCTTTCTTTTGTGTAAGTAAGTAAACTTTATTTAAGAGATGCATACAAAGAACAAGTACAAATCCTAATGAATATTAATATAAAAATAATTATACACTCTTAGGATTCTGCTAAAAGATAATAAATATCTATAATTATGTAATTTGTGCATTCGGGTTTTCATTCCTATTGCAACTCTCTTTGCTGAACTGAGTATGCATGGTAGATTGTGCCGATCTGAGCAGATAGTTAATTCATCTCTGCGTATGAGACTTGCACCCATGATAGTAGGCTTACACTTCTGACCAACCAGATTTGCTTAGGGTTACAAAAGTCCACAAAACAGTGTAAACACAAAGATCACAGAGACGTCTTAACACAAGGGTAACACGCTATATAACTAAAAAAAATATATATATATATATACACAAAACAAAAATAAAAGGACAGGACAAAGACTTTCTATTGAAACTCCATTTATCACTACAGATCTGTTTCGAGGGGTGGTGAAACCATCCTCTCTCTTCAGGTGATTATAGAAGAATCTATAGAATTATGATATATATATATATATATATATATATATATATATATATATATATATATATGCTGAATTACTTGGTTTACCTGCTAATTTATATATTGTGGCTGTCAAGTGTTGCTTAACAACTGAAATTATCTGCTGGCATAAACCGAGAAGAAAATGTTAAAGTGTTTATTTGTGCATTGACAAAGTGCATGACTATTAACTTGGAGATTGCTAGTTTGAATCTGGGTTAATGACACAGCTATCCCTAGCCGGGATTCCATGGGAGCTAACTGGACGAGCTATCTCGGGAGGGATGGATGGAATACGCTCACTTCCCTGTTACTCACAGTGACTGCCAGCTCATCATGGGCGTCTGTGAGTTTGTACGAGGGGGCGGATCATGCTTTCCCTCAGAGTGTGTCAGACTGCCATCAAAATATGCAAGTGCCATGATTTGAAGAGAGGTGGGTGGCTAGCCTCGCATGTCACAGAGGGTGTGTACATGCTTTCGACCCTCCTTGGTTGGTGGTGGGTGGGTGATAGGGAAGGTAATACCTGATTGGTGGGAATTGGATACGACTAAATGGGGGAAAATCAACAAAAAACCCAGTTTCTTTATCTGGAATATTACCCTCAGGCCATAGCCAAGTTATCATAAATCTAACAAACAGCATAATCTGATAGCAAATAATCTTTTATAATTATCAGATATTTTCGCACATTAATTAGATGCAGCTACCCATCAATTATTCTACCAAACTCGAAAATATCGACAGGCCCAAGCTAGATGCTTGGATTGCAGACCTGCCAACTGGGATACACAGATTAAAAGTTAAAGACCTTTTACGACGTTGCATTAGATGGTTAGAAACACCGAAACCACCTCCAACAGTCCTTTAGTGCTACACTGGATTGACACTATAAAGACATGCCAGTTGTTTCTCATGGTATCTGGCCTTGTTTTTTTGCAGCAACAGCATTTTCTAGTGGTTGACAATTTTTTTTTGTAGAATTTCTTAATGAAATCATTAAAAAATGTGCTCTTAATCATCATCATCATCATCATCATCATCATCAGAATCTTTTTCTGGGGTCGGGTTGCAGGGGCAGCAACCTAAGCAATGAGGTCCAGGCGTCCCTCTCCCCAGCCACTTCCTCCAGCTCTTCAGTGGGGACACCAAGGTATTCCCAGACAAGCCAAGAGACATAGTCCCTCCAGTGTGTTCTAGGTCGACCATGTGGTCTCGTCCTGGTTGGACATGCCTGAAACATCACATCAGGGTGGCGTTTGAGAGGCATTCTAACCAGATACTCGAACCACTTCAACTGGCCCCTCTCGATGCGGAGGACTAGCGGTTATACTTCGAGCTCTCTCCGGATTGTTTAGCTTCTCATCTTATCTCTAAGGGAGAGCCCCGCCACCTGGCGAAGGAAGCTCATTTCAGCTGATTATATCCACGATCTTGTTCTTTTGGTCACTACCCAAAGCTCGTGACCATACGTGAGGGTTGTAACGTGGATTGACTGGTAACTTGATAGCTTTGCCTTGTGGTTCAGCTCCTTCTTCACCACAAAGATGGATTATCTGCTGTTAAGAGAAATAATATTTTGGACAGCCAAGGACTAACCTGAATCTCAGATCTGACCACTGTAGGTAAACTGTTACTAGTTGAACGAGTGCGTAACGATTCCAGGTTATTGCAGTAAAAGTCCCAAAACGTGCACAAACACCACTATATAACTGTGGTTAAAATGATGTGAACTGCAAGTTCTGTGCTTCCAAGTCATGCTGACTAGAAGCTAACAAATAGAAAAACAAGCCAGCGTGGAATGAAATTTAACCAAATAAGGTTTTTCATCATCAGTAATAAAAAGCTGGAGGTAATTACACTTAGCATTAAGTGCAAACTAAGCATAAGTAAAAAAAAAAAAAAAAAAAAATCCGCTTTTTTCTGCAAGTAGAGAAACACACCACACCACTGCTAAGCAACATGTAAATAACGGTGTGCTGTGCTTTTATCTGGCTGGATTGGATTTATTAACTGTAAATGATATAAAGGAGCAGTGGTGGTGAAAACAACATAAAACTATCACAAATATCAACATTTACCTCAAATCTGTTATTAAATTAATATAAAAAAAGACTTTGTGCTCATCAGTGCTAATTATTTCAATTAGTATCAATTAGCTAGCGAGTCACTCACTGTTTCACACAATAGTATGATTGGTTATTTCTGTCGGAGCGATTCGACTGACGGAATAATAAATTGACGGAATGTTTTAAACATCCTTCTGTGGTGGAGAAGTTGCGGTGTTCCCTCCATGTTGTTTTACCGCTGGTTGTGTGTTTGATTGTTTGGAGAACTACAGAAAGTTATGTGCAGATTTTATTGACATTTCTACGAGTGGAGATGATCGGAGTTGAATTTTTTGAACATTGTGTGATAGAATGATTAAAATAATACAGTCATAATAATAATTCTAATAAAGTAATATTACCACAGGACCAGCAGGGGGTTCTGTGTGCTTTTTATGTTTTTCGTCTTGGCACAGGTTTGCGCTCTTTAAGAGCTTTTGCTCTGTATTATGTTTCGTGTTCTGTGGTGTGTATTTGGCGATTTTGTTTTATCTCTGTGCATGAACTCTGTTCTTATTTTAAGCTCTTGTCTCATAAAATGAATTTGAAGTCGTTAAATCAATTAATTTATTAAAAAGCTTTTGCGATCCCGAAGATTTTTTTTTTTGTTTGTTTGAATGAGACTTTTTTCCACCTTTTCATTTTCTTTCTGTGAGTCTTATTGTTGAAAGCTCTTTTTTTAATGAAATCCCACTGAGGTTGTGTCTTTGACTTCTCTTTTGTTATTCTTCTATTGTCAGGCATCTTGCCCTTTGTCAGACGACGGTGGGAGCATGTAGAGGATTGTGGTGGATTTTATTGTTGCCGGTACAGGGCACAGCAGATCCATGCTCGT
Source organism: Plotosus lineatus (assembly GCA_024760905.1). Taxonomy (NCBI): domain Eukaryota; kingdom Metazoa; phylum Chordata; class Actinopteri; order Siluriformes; family Plotosidae; genus Plotosus; species Plotosus lineatus. Next base: position 43,630,258 of record CM045742.1, read on the forward strand.
CTTATTATAACTCACGAGTGCAGGGCACCAAACGTAATGCCGAGAAAAGCACAGCATATGTCACATTCATGCATTTTTCATTATTTTAATACAAAAGCAAGGCCTAAATGACTAATCTCACTCGCTTCATCTTTGAACTCGCAGACTCTGAATCAGGAGGCCTTGCGCTTGGTTTTATCTTGGCGCTTTACAGGTGGATGATAATGCAAACTTCACTGAATTACTAAATTGGGCCACTTGTTGGTGTTGGCAGAGTGGCTTCATTTAGAAAAGACTAAAGGAAATTAATAATACCGGTAATACAAATCAATGGAAAAAAGCCAGTAAGAAAAATAAGCAGATGTGACGGTGAAGGTTAGATGTTTTAATCGTATAGTATTCTTATATCAGTCATATAATTGCACCACTACTTTTAACCCACTGGACTTTCTTACGTACCCACATATTCATTCATCCATTCATTGTCTGAACCACTTAATCCTAATTAGGGTCTCGGAGAGGCTGGCGCCTATCTCAGCCAACTCCGGGCGAGCGCAGGGTACACAGTGCCATCACAGTGCCAGCACTCTTACAACCGTTCACACTCACAACTACGGTAGATTTGGAACTGACAATTAAATTACTGTGCTTGTTTTTGGACTTTGGGAGGAAACCAGAGCACCTGGAGGAAACCCACACAAGCACGGGGAGAACATGCAGACTCCACACAGAAACACCCAAACTGGGAATAAAACCTAGAACCTTCTTGCTGTGAGGTGGCTGTGCTTTCAAATACGCCACCATGCCGCCCATATACCCACATGTATCCTACAATGTTTATTTATTTTTGTTTGTTTAGGTTGAGACGTACTCAACCAAGTATGACAGGATTATTGTACAGGGATTAGTATGGTTATTATTTTTTTTTATGGTTCAATAATCCTATTTTGTCTATTTCCCCGTATAGGCCTGAAATATTTTCCTAACAACAGACATACAACACATATTTTATATTACTACAACTAAAAGTCTGTTGGGCTTTTACACCGGAACCTAGTGACTCATCAGAGCTGGAATTTATCCCGGTGAAGAAGTAGGATGCTAATCCATCACAGGTTTCCTTCCCAGTGCTTTTCTACTGGTACACATTTATACTGCTGTGTGGACAGAGGCTCACTTGTGGTTAAGACCCTGCTCAGGGATGTAAATGGATACCAGTAAAAACATACTGGCAAGGTAACCTGTGATGGATTAGCATCCTATTTGCTCAGCGTGGTGGTGGTCTAATGGAGCTTAGAACCCATGACCTCCTGATCATTAGGCCAGCACCCTGACCCCTATACCACCAGTCCTATTTTTTGTTACTCCAACTTCACATGCTTTCAATAAATCTCACTAAACTCTCAGTTCCTTTAGTGCGCTACTAAATTCATACGACAAACAAAGGGCTTGATGCCACAGCCATCCACAGCTGGGAGTCCATGTGAGCTTATTAACTGGCCTGCCCCCATGGGACGGACGGCATATGCTCCACCTCCTGTCATTCACAGGGATCACCAGCCAATAAGAGGCATATATGTGTTCATGAGCTTTGCCTCCAAGTATATGAGGGCACCCCTGAATGCTCATACACCAGCGGCTCGTAAAGATGCGAGTGGCAGCCTCATGTACCATTGAAGGGGAGAGGACAGTGGGGAATTGGCTACGAATTAATTAGGGGACAAATTTGGGGGTGGGGTGGGGGGTTGTCTTTAAGAGTGCGATGTGTTAGTCCTTGTATTAGAAATGTCGTCTGGGTTTTTTTCCTGGAACTTCTTTGACACATCAGTGTGTAGATAATGCAGGTGATAGAATAATAGGATTCAGAATCAAAGATAATGTTAATTAAATCCAAGTTAAAGCCCAGCTTCGTCTTTAAGCTCCTTCCAGTCACATGGAAATGTACACGACGTTCTATGTGTTACTTGAGTCAAGATATCTGCCTTAAAAGCTTTAATAACAAAGCTGTTAAAGCATCTGATCCAGAATAAAACACCTCCAGTCTGACAATCAGGACGCAGCAGGAATTGAGTCGTTATCAGATTATTAAAGGACGCAGCAGCGGTTTTAATTAAACTGCTTATTTTACATTGTGTGCTTGATTTCCTTTTTTGGTGTTGCTTGGTAACAGTGAGTAAAGCTAATTTTTATTTGGAGTTATCACACACACACACACACACACACACACACACACAAGGCGTAAATTATTCAGCAGTCAGACTGCATTGGCACTTCCAGGCTTTGTGAGACGGGAGTTTATAAAACACTGCACAAGTTTGTAACGAAAAAATATAAACCTACCTCCAACTGTTTTTCCCATCTACACTCCGACTAAAGGTCAGTTTAGAGTTTCAGGGACTGAAGACCTGCGTTCTGTGTTCTTCAGTCCAATGCATTCAAAGGAACGGGGAGGGGGGGGTATGAAGTGGTATCCAGACAGGCAGTATGAGGGTTTGTTGTGAGAATAGTTAACACAGCTAAGTTGCTAACAATGATGTAATGAAGTTGAATTTCTGGGTTAAATCTGCACTGCCCGGCCACAGAAAACAAACAAAACAACAACAACAAAAATAACCCTCTAATATTATCTTGGAGTGCAAATGGGGGCAGCTGCAGCCTAATGGTTAGAAAAACAACTTTGGGATGGAAAGGTTGCTGGTTCAATTCCCGAACCAGCAGGAAAATGTGTGGGTGTGTGTGCTGCACCTTCCCTTCCTCAAATTTCATGGCTGAAGTGCCCTTGAGCAAGGCACCTCACTCCAACTGCTCTCCAGGCTCCCCATTGCATGTGGCAGCCAGCCCGCTGCTCTGAGTGTGTGTGTGTGTGTGTGTGTGTGCGCTCACTTTGGATGGGTTAACTGGAGAGAAAATAGTTTAATACAGTTCACAGTCACACCCTGATCACAGCATGTGATCTCCATGGCATTGTTGTTCCGGTCGAGGCTCAGCAACATTAATGTGGTCATAAAATGAAGCAGCTGATGATGTGGATGTACTGAATGAGCAGGTTATCACATTGATGCGCTTTTCTTCCCCTGATGGCTCGGATATAAAATGGAGACTCAGATAATGAAATTGAAAGTGTTGGGGATGTGCTGGAGAAGACTTTATTGAGTGGTTCTGTTTTTCCTCATCGATTCATGACCTCAGTGAGAAGTGAACCCGACACTGGATGGAAATAAATGATGACGAAGTTTGTTGAAATCATGCAATGGAGGTTATGCACTGAGATCGAGGTTAATTTCTCTCCAAGAAAATATTAGTATTTTTTAATTTTTAATTTTTATTTATTTATTTTTTTGAGGTAGTGTATTTTTCAAGTTAAAAGTGGTGAGTAGAAATCAGATTTTCGGATTTTCGGTGACATATTTTAGTCATTGGATGAGTTTCCTCCCTCAAGATGCTTTATCAGTCGTTTACTGTCCCCCACTTTTATTTACTGCTTGTTTCTGGGGTTTTGCCTTCAGTTTTGGTTCCAGTAAGTGAAAACCCTGCTCCACTGAATTGACGGATTCCATTTCGGAAGTTTCCATGTAATTGCTTTAAGAATCCTTGAGGCTGTTTGTGCTGTATTATTTTTGGATTATCATTCATCTGTATTGGCTTTCTGTGGGTTTCCAGGTCTTTTGCTGTTACGGAACTTGCCAGTGTTCCCCTTTTAACGGATGAACCAAATTGTTGATTTGAACACTAATAAATTTGTGGCTATTCCGCTATTAGGTGTGTCAGCCCCCACCCCCACCCCTCACTAATGATGTTATCATTTACTTGCTTGGACATGTCTTTGGACCAAATATTGACAATTCCCAGAAACCCTTGCCAAATGCAAATTTAACACTTGGAATCAATTCCAGAATCTGTAGCTCCTTTATTTGTCAGGAAGCAATGAAGAAACAGGCTGTGATTGGCTATCACACTGCTTGTAGGATAATTATCTCAGTATATCAATGATTGGAATTTGTAAAAGTTTAATGCAGTATGTTTTGTATGTTTTCATCTCATTAAATAACAGCTGAGCGTCTTATATATATATATATATATATATATATATATATATATATATATATATATATATATATATATATATATATATATATATGAAAGGGGGGAGAGAGAGAGAGAGAGAGAGAGAGAGAGAGAGAGAGAGTTTAAAGATCTCAGTTTAAATCCAATGTGCAGAGACAACACGGCGAAGACGATCATAGACATTTGTAACCCTTACTCGATATAAATATGAATGCTGTCTTAGGGTCTCTCTCTCTCGCTCTGCCCCCCCCCTCTTTCGTTCATTTTTTTTTTCAATGGCTCTGTAAAGCCACTGATTTGTTTGAGTCTTCAGTCAATGTTTTTACTCTGGTTCATGCAAGGAAATAATTTCCGTGTTTCCGAGGTTGTTGTAGATCTGCTATGAAAATCCAAGATTGTGACAAAATTTTATTTTCCATTAATTTTGCACCATGATTATCTGATGGAAAGACACCATCTTCCAAATTTGTTCATTTTTTTAAAAAAAATAAAAAAATTTACAAAAACATGAACGAGTGTAGTTTTCTCATTAGTTTATCAATAGTTTGAACATGTGGACTGTCTGGTGCTTGAGTGGTGTCTCGGATTTGTGTGAGAACAGTTCGTTCCAGTTGCTAACTTTTTGAGCCCAGGCTGGTTCCTCTCTGCCGAACGTGGTACTTGTTGCGCATTTTCTTTGTTTTGATTAATCTCATGGTTTTGCTATTTAACCCATAGTTGGAGGTTTGAAAGAGTTTCCGTCCCATTTCATGATTTTTATCAGGGTTACACCCCTTCAACTTTGTCATAATCATCATCATCTTCCTCTGCTTAATCCGGGGTCGGGTCGAGGGGTCAGCAGCCTGAGCAATGAGATCCAGACATCCCTCTCCCCTGCCACTTCCTCCAGCTCTTCAGGGGTGGGGGGGGGGTGGGGGGTGTCATTTCGGCGTGTTCTCGGTCAACCCCAGGGTCTCGTCCCAGTCGGACATGTCCAACCACCCCACCAGGGAGGCGTTCGTGAGGCGTTATAACCAGATGCCCAAGTCACCTCAACTGGCTCCTCTCAATGCGGAGGAGCAGCGGATCTACACCGAGCTTGTCCCGGATGGCTGAGATTCTCACCCTAATCACAAAGGGAGATCCCCGCCACCCAGTGAAGGAAGTTTATTTCAACCGCTTGTAATTGGACCTTGTATTCAAAAGACCCCTACGAAGTAAAACACCAGGGCACAGTTTTTCTTGCCCGGATGCGGATCACCCGGGGTCCCCACCTGGAGCCAGGCCTGGGAAAGGGGCTCAAGAGTGAGCGCCTGGTGGTCGGGTTTCTGCCCATGAAGCCCGGCTGGGCCCAGCCCGAAGAGGAGACATGGGTCTCCCCTCCCATGGACCCACCACCTGTGGGAGGGGCTATAGGGGTCGGGTGCATTGTGAGTTGAGTGGCAACCGAAGAGATGGGTTCTGTCGTACTGATCCTCGTCTACTGACTCTGACTCTTGGGACAATAATAATAATATTAATAATAATAATAATAATTGTTTTTGTTGTTGTTTTCCCAGTGCAGCTAACTAGATTATCAAAGGCAAGCCTTGTTTCTGAATGTGAGTAAAATGTAAAAGAACCATTGTTGTCATTTGTAAAGAGACCATTGACGAGTTTCTGCTCTGCGATGTCCTGGCGAATTGTCCAGGGTGTACTCTGCCCTTGCCCAAAGTCGGCTGAGATGGGCGCCAGCTGACTTCACCCCTGATTAGGATTAGCCGATTCAGAAAATGAATGGATGAATTCTTCTTCTTCTTATTGTTATTATTGTTATTATTGTTGTTGTTAATTTGATTGTTTTGTTTATTTTAACTGTTGTTTTTCTGTATTATTCTCCCCCCCAGAAATATGTTGTGTAAGCGTATTGCTCCAGATATGAGTAGTTTTCTGTTCCGTGTGATAAAGTACTTTATTTAATTTTATTTTTCGAAACAGACAGAGTTTAGGGTGAGAGGAATTTGCCTCCAGGAAACCGATTGATGCAGCATGATGGTTAAATTGCAATTTATTCAGTCAGCTGATTTACGAAGCGCAGTGTTTAAATCACATGCAGCATCTTTATACTGACAGCATTTATTCATTCAGCGGATGTCAGCGTAACATTTCGGAGAACGTCATAAAGGCATTTGGTGTACGTTGCCCTTGTGTCTGTGTGTGTGTGTGTATGTGTGTGTGTGTGTATGTGTGTGTGTGTGTGTGTGTGTGTGTGTGTGTGTGTGTGTGTGTGTGTGTGTGTGCGTGTCTAAAAGTGTGTGTGTGTGAGAGAGAGAGAGAGCGAGAGATGAGACGTCATCATTACTAAACACTTTGCATAACGTACAGTGATGAGATGATGGATGACTTGTGTACACGGAGAACTGAATCTCTGATACAATCAATTATACATTGATGTTCTGTCGTGTGTGTGTGTGTGTGTGTGTGTGTGTGTGTGTGTGTGTGTGTGTGTGTGTGTGTGTGGTTTCTCTCCTGTTTTTAGATTTATTTTTTAATTTATTATTTAGATTTCTTACTCATCACCAGGTTGTGCTTTGGCTCCATTCGTGAGCTGCAGTGTTTCTGCTGCCTGATATATAGCCATCTCTTGGTCACGGAATATAACTGTGTGTGTGTGTGTGTGTGTGTGTGTGTGTGTGTGTGTGTGTGTGTGTTGTTCAGGGATGCTCATTTTTGTCTCCTATAGTCACGAAATTTCATGTTGTTAGTGTCTGTCAGTCACAGAGAAGGAGGTGTGGCCTATTTACCTGTCACACTCAGTGATAAAGGCATGACCTTTCTTACTGTCAGTCTCAGTAAAAATGTGGCCTGTCTATCTGTCAGTGTCAATAAAGGAGGTGTGTCTTCTGTACAGGTCAGTCTCATTGAAGGAGGTGTGGCCTATAAACCTATCAGTTTTAGTGAAGGAGTGTGGTCTTTTTATATGTTAGTCCTTGTGGAGGAGGCATGGACCGTGTTCTTGTCAATCTGAGAAAAGAAGGAGGTGTGGCCTGTGTACCTGTCAGTCTCAGAAAAGGAGGCATGGCCTGTATGTCTGACAAGTCTTTGTTGAAGAGGTGTGGCATTTCTACAGGTCAATCTCAGTGAAAGGTGCATGGCCTGTGTACCTAGCAGCAGTCTTAGTGAAGGTGTGGCTTTCATCTCTGTCAGTCTTAATAGAGGTGTGGCCTTATTTAATTATTAGTTTTAGGATTGGGGCAAAGTTTCTATCCGTCACCAACGTGATGAAAGTAAATGGTAACTGGTGTGAAACGCAGACATTCTATGTTTTGTTCCTGTATTTAAATCCTCAGTATCTTATGATGGATCTTTTGCAGTTGAATAAATGCTTTAAAATGAGGTGCTTTCGGACAGCTGTGAACAGCTGTGTGATTATAAACAGCGGCTGACTCTCTCTCTCTCTCTCTCTCTCTCTCTCTCTCTCTCTCTCTCTCTGTCTCTCTGTCTCTCTGTTTTTAGAAAAATTATTTGGGGAGTTTGTGAGCTGGGACATGCAGGACGCTTTGTCCCGCCTCCCTCTGAAACCAGGCAAAGCTGTCACCGTCACCGTCAAAGTCCGAGCTCGGTTGGACTTCTCTAGTCAGGAGAACCTGCTTCAGGACCTCAATGATGGTTAGTATTCACACACACACACACACACACACACACACACACACACACATACACACACACACACAAACCAGACAACATTCTAGAAGTCTGACACATTATCAGATGTTCATCAGGAGCATTCCACATGCATTCTTTGAGCACACTCGACAATCCAGATATACACCATTAAGAAACCAGAGCCATGATCTCGAAGCCAGATCCTCATCAGGACGCAGTCTCCTCACACAGTCTAGACTCCAGGAGCACCATCTACAAGGCAGGCACCAATAGTGAATACTCTAGATGCCCTCGCTGTAGTGGTGCCCCCCCCCCCCTTCCCCGTTCTATTGCTGACTTTCTTAAAGAGTAGGCCAACAGGTTGCTATCAGCACGTTTCTGTCTCGCGATCGATCGCCTGGGGAGCTGTCCAGCGAGTTTTGGTGAGATAGGTGCCAGCCTCCTCGCAACCCTAATTAGGATTCAGCGGTTCAGAAAATGAATGAGTGAATGAGTAGCTGCCGTCTTCTATCACAGTGCAAACATTCAAAAATCTTGCCATCAACTCAACCAATGAGCAAAACGCACAGAGACCCAGGAACACACTCTGGGAGCTCTCATCTAGACCATTGTACTTTTGTAGACTTCCGAAAACCAGAGCCAATCTAAAGGCCACTCGGTTACTTTAGAGTATTCCAGACGCACTCCCACTAAACGGGTGAATGTAGAACTTCAGCACATTTCCCCCTGAACACCTTCAGTTTGTGTCTCCGATTCGACTGTTATGAATGACTGCAGCCACATCAGCCCTTTCAGGATAAAATTGAAGACGCCCCCATCCAGAGCATTAAAGATGTGCTCAGGTATTAAAATAAGATCACTCTTGACTCACATGCCTGCTGTAAGGTTCTCTAACACCCAGAACACTAGTTTACACCGGACCCCATGGCTCAGAGCTGCAGTATATAATGTGCAATGCACAACAAGCACAGGGCTGTAAATAAACTTTTATTAACAGGAAACAAACAAATCCCGTAGCATGGCTTGAACGAGGGTAGAACTGTGACTTTATTCCCTACGTGTAGACGTCAGTGTTAAGAATACAGTCACCCCCCTACTTATGAAACGCCCTGGGTACGAAATTCCCGGGCTCCGAAAAACAACCCCCTCTTACGAAAATAAATTCAAAATTCAAACGCACCAATCAAAATTTCACTTGATGCGCGAGTTGCCCTCTCATTGGCTCTCTTGCAACATCCCGCCTCACTGGCCTCCTATTGGCTAGGAGGGATGACGCAGAACCAGAAGGAGACCTTAAAGAGGAAGTACAGTGAGGACCTCTGACCTTTCAAACAGGAACTGTAATTCCGTTTAAATAAAACATCTCATCCGTGTCCGTGTGTGTGTGTGTGTGTGTGTGTGTGTGTGTGTGTGTGTGTGTTATAGATAGAGAGAGATAGAGATAGAGAGAGAGAGAGAGAGAGAGAGAAGGAAGCTTAACTCTTAAGTTTTTAGTTTAGTTTTTTAAGTTGTTTAATTCAGTAAATGTTTAATAGATGTGGGCGCATTTGAGCTCATCTGGAATTCCCTCAAGAAATCAAGGCAAAGTTGAGTTTGGACCTCCGATCTGTCAAGCAGGGAATGTGCTTTGAATTCCACGTCTTGTGGGCATGGCCCGCAGTGCTATAATAATAAATAAACATGAGAGGTGTGTGTGTGTGTGTGTTAATAAAAAATGTTTAATAATGGTTTAATTAATAAATATGTTAATAAAATGGTTTAATATGTTAATAAAATGTTTAAATGGTTTAATCAATAATTTTCTTTTACTTTTAACAAACATTTCATCCAAAATTGGTGTACTTTTATCATTTTTAAAGGGTTTATGGGGTTTATCCAGCCCAAAGACTGGAGCCTTGGAACGAATCAGGCATTTAACATGTAAAATGCAGCCCCTACTGACAAAATTCCCACATTACGTAAAAGGTGCTGGAACGGATTAATGCCGTAAGTCGGGGGCCAACTGTAGATTAGTGTTATTTTAAACATTACTCCAGTTAAGGGGTTGAAATTTGTACCCTGTGGACAGTTAAAGTTAAAGGGATAAAGTTGAGTGTGCAGCAGGGCAATGTGACTTTTATCTCCTTGTTGATGCTTTTCTCGTATACCAGAGGTCGCTTCATGTCTGATGATATCATTCTTTAACAGTCTAATAAACCCAGTGCCCTCGACGGCAGACGGCAGCGAGACCGCAGCAGAATAACTCTGCATGGTTCTGATCTCAGATCCCACCGCGTGATATTAGACTATTGTACATCGTCTAGGTCTCATCGCGCTCTTACGGGAGGAGCAGTAAATGTATTATACATGTTGTGAGTTATGCTTTTTGGTTACTTTGATCCTTATTTACTGTAGCAGGGTGGAAGTGCTGCTATGACCCACACAGGACTAATTATGACTTTAAACAGTTGCCTGCTTGGGTGAGCCCTGTCTCGCGTGGTTAAAGCTTGATAGTTGGTAGCATGGAAGTATAAAGTCGTGTGCTTAATGCTAGTTATGCTAAGTGCTGGGGTTAGTCAGTATGATGGGAGCATAGGAATCATGATTTATAAGGCATGTGGATGACTCAGGATTAGATCTAAATACTAATGTTTCTGAGAATCATGAATATATCATCATTGTTTATAATCCCTGATTGGGGGTCCGGTGTGACCCAGAAATGAACTGATCTGATTTCAGAGGTTGTAGATCGAGGGTGAAGTTCACTTGCGGCCTCATGAGGGCCATCAAAAGTATACTTAAAGGGATTTTCTTCAAACTTTGCATTATGTCCACTCTGTGCCAAGATTGAATTGATTGGTTTGAGGGAGTCATAGGTTAAAGGTCGAGCTCGTTGCTGCCTCGTGTTTATTCCTTCCTTGTGAATTGATTTCAGGAAACGCTGGAGGGAGGTTTTTTATTTAAATTTTTTTTTTATTTTTATTTTTTTACAAATTTGGGTCTCGCACGTAAACTTGGTGTCAAGGATGCGATGATTGGAATAGGAGGTTAAAGGTCAAGATCATTTTCGGCTTCCCGTTCATCACTTTGCTCGTTAATGTAATCACCCTGCGCTCGCTCCAGTTTAGAGTGTTTTGAATTTGCTAATAATCTTTTATAAGTTTTTAACCCTTCAGCGGTCGGGTTCCCGGTACCATTCCTGTTCTGATTCCTGTTCCCATGACTGTCTGGGATATTTCTCCAGAGCTGCTAAATGGTTCATGGGTTTTCTCATCTCTCTGATCTTTATTCTCAGGAAGCAAAAAGGTTTTTTTTGGAAATATTCTGATATTGGTGTTCTGGTCCTATGCTGCGTACTTCGGTTTCCAAGCTGTAAATGTGTGTTCTGTTATTTACAGTGTACAGTACTGATCTTGAGCCCGTGAGGTTACAGGATTCTACCAGGGATCCCAGATGTCCTCTATTTAGAGGAATTCCTCTACTTTTTATTCGCCTATTTAGTGGAATTCCTATATTTTTTTCAGGTTCCTTGCGGCCCTTTTGACCCCCAGCTGAAATATTTCTTTTCCTCTACTTCTGAACCCGTTTCCTATATTTTTTTTCTAAACCTCGCTGAGATCCCTGGATCCTACGCAGATCACACTGTCGTTTTACTGTTTTATATTCCGGATCCATTTTTTCCTAGAAGAATGACACTGATATTCGGTGTGGATGTTCCACAGTCGTGTTTGTTTCGCTAGTTAAAATCTTCCAGAAAACACTCTTGACTTTAACGCTGTTCTCAGTGATAAGTTCCTGATGTCGTGTTGATATTTTGCTGCGGGCTGATGTCTAGTTTGCATTTTACAGAACACTTGAGAGATCATGGGCTGTACAATAATACAGTTTTTAAATGATTTCACTCAAAGTCGGCTGAGATCAAGGTATACCCTGGCCAACTCACCGGGCCATCACAGGGCCAACACTCACACAACCATTCACACCTAGGAGTGATTGGGAACAGCCAGTTGAACCTACTGTGCATGATTTTTCGGACTGTGGGAGGAAATTGGAGCACCCGGAGGAAAGCCATGTGAGCATGTGGTGAACATGCAAACTCCTGTTACGTATGCTAAATGGATTCGATCCTGGACGAGCCCCCAATTTTGTTATGTATGGAATTTAGAAGATGGAAGTTGCCCCGTGAAATCAGCAAAGCACGACAGACCACGACTTAAACTATATACAATTTAATAATATGAGCAAAATAAGACAAAATAATAACTTGCATCTTAGAGCTAAACAAAATACAAATTAAACAAAGGGTCCCAGAGTCACCAAGCACCTGCAGCAGGGTAAATTTAAAGACGGCGCGAACGCTGGCCGGATAAGGCTTGGAATCCCGCGTGTTGAAAGAAACAAATGATGGACATCCTTGCGTAGGCTGTGGGTCAACGTGGATGATGGACTTTGACGGCGTGAATGACGAAACTTGGGTGACGCGCGTTCCATGATCCGCCTTGGATGAGCTGATCCGCTGTGATGAGTTTCCTTAGATAATTTTTTCGCCGAATAGACTCCTTAGGTGATGTGTGTCAGCTGAAGAGACTGGAGCCAGTCAGCAACAGGTCCTTAACATAGATTCCCTAAAGTTCCTGAAAGTTCCCACATCACCTGACCCGCCACCAGGGCACATGCGCAATTTGGTGCCCTAATGGAAAATTCCAGACCCAAAACAGCTGAGTCATACCATGTCATTATTTACAGCACATGAACTGAATATAATTACACTCAACATACAGTCACATTTATATCTACATTTATTTACATGCCCATAACACTCAAGACAGAAACTCCCAGGCTGGGAATCGAACCCAGGACCTTCTTGCTGTGAGGCAGATGTGCTGATAACTATGCCACCGTGTCGCCTTTGATTTGTGTGTACATTGGTATCCCTCACTTTCCGCGGTTAATGGGGACCGAGCCCCCCTTGCGACCGCCAATTTCCGCTAAGTAGGATCGACCCCCCCTGACTGACGTATACGTACATGTATATGTGTATATAATATCAAGAAATACATATTCAATGCCATAAATGCTTATAATAACAATTAAACATTAAAAAATAATGCATAAGATGTAAATAAAATATAAATACACACACACTCAGATGTGCACCTCACATAAAAAGTTAAGTAGTTTTGTTGGGGGATTTTGGGTTGTTGTTTTTTGTTTTTTTCCCCTGTTTGTCTTTGTTTGTTTGGGGTTTTCTGCATAATTGCCATTTTCCTGAACTTTTCCCCTATTTTTCCTTAATTGCCTTTTTTTTCTATGAATTTTTTGAAAAACCCGCAATGCACTGAAGCCGCAGAAACTGAAGTATGAAGCAGCGAGGAATCACTGTATTTTCAAACAATCTCATGGTCACTGGTTATTCATTCAAGCATCATGTTCTGAGTTTTCTTTTTGTTTCTATAAATTATTTTATTTATTTAAGCTTATATTTACAAGAAGGTTCCACTGACGCACGTTTTAAAGAGGAAGCTGTGGTTTCTGTTCCAATATAAATAAATAAATTAGTAAAGGCAGGGTTAAGAACTGAATAAATAAAGACCTTTGCGCCAGTGATGTTGTCCTTCATCCTCTCGTCCTTTGCTGTAGTGTTTTTGTGCTGCGCTGTGTAGTGGCGCTCACAGAGGACACCAGAACAAGCAGGAGTATTGAATGTAGCTTGGGTCATTACTAACGACAGAGTGGATGACGCACTGTCTACTCATAGACTCACATTCATTTGGGATAAAAGATTAGAACTGAAGCAATGACAGCAGCCCCTTTATTTCAGAGAGAGGACTTAGTGTGAGAGTGTGTGTGTGTGTGTGTGTGAAGGAGGTGTGTGTGCGCATGTCGTGAGTGATTGTTGTGTGTGCAGCAGTGAATCACTCGGTGAGAGTGATCGGGGCGACGTTGAGAGCTGCTCCCGAGGGAGAACAGTCAAATAAAGCTTCTATTTGCTCTCTTCTCACACAGGTTCCATCACTGGGATTTTAGCATCACATGTGCTCCGTCTCACAGGTGCTCAAAATGCCAGTTTCCTCTGTGTTTCTTCATGTTTTTTTTTTTTTTGCAAATCTCATGACGATCAAGGGACCTTGTAGACCTCAGGCTGTGAAGAGTATCAGTGTGTTGACTTCAGAATACGAGAGGTTATAGCTTTTAGACCTCTGTGAAGATTAGGTCTTTCTACACCTCACCTGATGTGAGAAGTAGGACCTTGGAGACACTAGTTTAAGAGTAAGAGCTTGTAGACCTGAGAATGGTAGAAGTAGGAGCTTGTAGACCTGTGAATGGTGGGAGTCTGAGTAGACCTCTTCAAATTTGACTTTTTTATCAAACATATGCAAACTGATATTTTTTCCATTCTCCAAAGTCTAAATTAACTAAATATACCAGTTACTTTGATCTTGGACCTTGGCTATGCCTGCCTCAAGAGCCATGTAGTTTTATTGTTAACGTTTTTCAAAAACGCTGAAAAATTGGGGATATTATGTCTTTGTTTTCATTGTAGCTTCCCAGAGGTTGATGCTATAGCATTAAAAAGGGTACCAAATGCAAGCCAATAAAATTTTCTTGCAGATGGTACTAAACAAAACAAAACATATGAAATGCCATGATGTCAGCAGTTCACAAATCTTAACAAATCAATCTTAACTGACCATCTAAAATGAAGAGAAAAAACATAATTAGTGATAATATGTGATTGTGATATACTTGCATTAAGAGTAACATTTTTGAGACAAAGTTATGTACCGTATGTCATCCTTTCGAAGCACAAAAAATAGGTATTTATTAGTTAAAATTTACACAGGTGTTCATGTGTTTACTACCATATGCAAGAAAATTTTATTGGCTTTCATTTGGTACCGTTTTTAATGCTATAGCATCAACCTCTGGGAAGCTACAATGAAAACAAAGACATAATATCTCGAATTTTGCAGCGTTTTTGAAAAACGTCAACAATAAAACTACATGGCTCTTGGGGCAGGCATAGCCAAGGTCCAAGATCAAAGTAACTGGTATATTTAGTTAATTTAGACCTTTGAGAATGGGAAAAATATCAGTTTGCATATGTTTCATAAAAAAAAAAGGCAAATTTGAAGAGGTCTAGAGTCGGAGCTTGTAGACCTGAGAATGGTGCGAGTGGGAGTTTGTAGACCCAAGGATGGTGGAAGTAGGAGCTTGTAGATCTGAGAATGGTGGGAGTAGGAGATTGTAGACCTGAGAATGGTGGGAGTAGGACATTGTAGATCTCTGAAGGATTTTCCACACATTCCTGAGTTACCATGTGTGTCCTGTCTCCACTGTGCGCATGTAATAGCGTGTAGAGCGTGTGAGGATTGTGTACACATTGTGTATGTCGACAGCTGTGCATGCTCTTTATATGCTTCTGTGTATAGTTTGTGTTGACGTTTGCTTTTCCATTTGTTCAACAGAGCCAGGTTCTGTCGGCTCCAGTTTTAAGTGTGTGTGTGTGTGTGTGTGTGTGTGTGTGTGTGTGTGTGTGCGTGCCTATAGTGCTATATATGATGAGGCCACAAACTTTAAGCTGCCTGGTGCTGTGTGTGTGTGTGTGTGTGTGTGTGTGTGTGTGTGTGTGTGTGTGTGTGTGTGTGTGTCGGTCGGGGGTATTTACAGTGTTTATGAAGAGATCCATCCTGGCTGTTTATGGATCTTACTATTTCAGAGGCTGATGGACAGATAGTGAGAGACAGAGAGAGATGTATAATTGCTTTGGCAATACTTTAAAGAAAGACAAGTTCTAGCAATAAAGCAAATGCAGAGTGGATTTGAGTGAAGGGGAGAGCGATGGAGGAAGACGAGAGGAGTAATGCTGTAACGAATGGGCTCGTTGGTTCTGCTATTCAGAGAGTTATGTTTGTTTTTAATGCATACTGTTCCCTCAACTCACTCATGTCATTGATGTCATGATCATTCTCATGTCATCTCTCTCTCTCTCTCTCTCTCTCTCTCGCTCTCTCTCTCTCTCTCTCTCTCTCTGACTTAAATTCACACTTGTTAGCTGCACTATCTTAGCCAATGCTCCAGAGATCCAGGTGAGACGACCAGTGAGATTGCGAGGTATGTCTCAGTTGCGTGTTAAGTGCTCGCACACGCAGTAACACCGAGACAGCAGGAAGTGGGATCGTAACTGGAGTTGGTACATACAGTACTGTGGTTACAGATGCAGCAGGATGTATAAATATGTTCATTATGAGTGGAAAAGATGCGTGTGCATGTGTCTGCAGAGAAATAATTGACCATGTAGAGGAGGTTTTGGTTTTAAAGGGGTAGTTTTCTCAAAACAAACAAAAGGGAAAAGAAAATAAAATGTGAATTTCCATTGATATTTGGGAACTGCTTCTTGGTAGCTGCTGTCCCGCAATCCTACCAGGGCTATATCAAGACTTCCTGCAGCTTCGAATGAGTGGCCCAAATATCGGCCCAAATCTTAAACCCTTCTCGTTTCTTCACCATTAACATGCAACGTTGCTATAAAAGTGGTTTAAAACATAATTTATTTTATATTTAATCTTTATCTTTATTTACACCAGTTTGGATCTCACATAACTTAATGGCTAGTTCTGGTCAGCTAGTTTAGCTGCTGTTACCAACTTGTTAGCGCTTAGCATTGTTTTTATAGTTTTATTACGAATGCAAATTTGAACATGAATTACAATCAGATTATTCAATGGACTAAAAAAAATAAATAAATAACCCAAGCTTCCATCTTAACTCCACTTTATATGTACCAGTTGGCCTCCTCTGGCCCATGGGTAATCAAGGTCCAAGTTCCCAGAGCTGCTGGCCTCAAAGTATCCCTAAAGAGGCATGGTCAATCTCTGGGGGCCACAGTAAAAACTTCAATGGACTTTGTTTGCACAAGATCACTGAGATGTGGCTCAGTGGTGTGATTGTGTAATCCTGGCAGGGCTTTAGTGTAGAGCTGCAGTATACAGAACAAGATAAAATGCAAGCAGGATATTGTTAAACTAATGAGAACAGAAACAAAGCCAAGAATTCACAAAAAGAACAGAGGTCTCATCCTGTTTTCTACATAAACGCTGACTATTACACAAAACATGAAAGAAAATAGAATGGGTGTTTCTCTAAAGGGGTTTTTACATCAACGTAGTGAGCAGAATGACAGGATAATCACTGACCTGGCAACCCTGAAGCTTATCAAAGTCCACTCTCAGTCTCTTCACATCCTTTTATCCTGGATTCATACATATAACTATCTATTTAAGGCATTGTTTAAAATTTGGACTCTCGCTAACATTTATTTTATTTTAGTAAATGTAAGGAAAGTAGATAAGGAGACTTGGTGGTGGAATGAGGAAGTGCAGGAGTGTGTACAGAGGAAGAGGTTAGCTAAGAAGTGGGACATTGAGAGGACCAAAGAGAGCAAACAGGAGTACAGGGAGACAGCGTAAGGCGAAAGTAGCGGTGTCAAAGGCCAAACAGAGGGCGTATGATGACTTTTATACTAGGTTGGACAGTAAGGTGGGAGACAATGATTTATACAGGTTGGCAAAGCAGAGAGATAGAGATGGGAAGGACGTGGCGCAAGTTAGAGTGATTAAGGACAGAGAGGGAAATGTATTGACTGATGACAGAAGTGTGCTGGGACGATGGAAAGAGTACTTTGAAGAGCTGATGAATGAGGAAAATGAGAGAGAAAAAAAGAGTAGAAGAGGTGACTGTTGAGGAGCAGCAAGTAGCAAACATTAGTAAGGGAGAAGTGAGGAAGACACTGAAGATGATGAAGACTGGAAAGGCAGTTGGTCCTGATGACATTCCTGTGGAGGTGTGGAAATGTCTAGGGGAAATAGCAGTAGATTTCCTGGCAAGAACATTCAACAAGGTCTTAGAGAGTGAGAGTATGCCAGTGGAATGGAGGTGAAGTGTGCTGGTGCCCATTTTTAAGAACAAGGGAGACGTGCAGAGTTGTGGCAGCTACAGAGGGATAAAGTTGATGAGTCATAGGAGGAAGTTATGGGAAAGAATAGTGGAAGCTAGACTAAGGGCAGAGGTCAGCATTTGTGAACAACAGTTTGGTTTCATGCCAAGAAAGAGCACCACAGATGCAGTGTTTGCTCTAATGATGTTAATGGAGAAGTACTGTGCCTTTGTGGATCTGGAGAAAGCATATGACAGGGTGCCAAGAGAAGAACTGTGGTATTGCATAAGGAAGTCTGGAGTGGCAGAGAAGTATGTTAGAGTGGTGCAGGACATGTATGAGATGCGTAAGACAGTAGTGAGGTGTGCTGTCAGTGTGACAGAAGAGTTCAAGGTGGAGGTGGGACCGCATCAAGGATCAGCTCTGAGCCCCTTCCTGTTTGCTATGGTGATGGACAGGCTGACAGACGAGGTTAGAGAAGAATCTCCATGGACTATGATGTTTGCAGATGACATTGTGAACTGTAGTGAGAGCAGAGAACAAGTGCAGGAAAATCTAGAGAGGTGGAGGTATGCCCTGGAAAGGAGAGGAATGAAGGTTAGCCTCAGTAAGTAAGAATACATGTGTGTGAATGAGAAGGACCCAAGAGGAACGGTGAGGTTACAGGGAGCAGAGATAAAGAAGGTGGAGGATTTTAAGTACTTGGGCTCAACAATCCAGAGCAATGGAGAGCGTGGAAAAGAAGTGAAGAAGTGTGTGCAGGCAGATTGGAATGGTTGGAGGAAAGTGTCCGGTGTGATAGGAAAGTATCGGCAAGAATGAAAGGAAAGGTGTACAGTGTTGAGGCCAGCGATGTTGTATGGTTAAGAAACAGTGGTACTGAGGAAACGACAGGAGGCAGAGCTGGAGGTTGCAGAGATGAAAATGTTGAGGTTCTCACTGGGAGTAACGAGGATGGATAGGATCAGAAATGAGCCCATCAGAGGGACAGCACATGTTAGATGTTTTGGACACAAAGTCAGAGAGGCTAGATTGAGATGGTTTGGACATGTACAGAGGAGGGATATCAACATATCCCTCATAGTGAATAACAGTAAATATATTGGTAGTAGGATGCTGAGGTTGGAACTACCATGCCGAAGGCCTAGAGGAAGACCAAAGAAGAGATTTTTGGATGTGTTGAAGGAAGATATGAAGGTAGTTGACGTAACAGAAGAAGATGCAGAGGATAGGATGAGATGGAGACAGATCATTTGCTGTGGCGACCCCTGAAGGGAATAGCCGAAAGTAAAAGAAGAATTATTGTGCTGATGTGCTCAAAGTGAAAGTAAACAGCAATAAAATATATTTATTAAGTACAGTGCTACCTTGACTTACGAAATTAATCCATTCCAAGGTAGAGCTCGTAAGTCAAAATGTTCATTACATAAAACAATTACTCCCATCGGAAATAATAGAAAACCAATTAACCAGTTCCAACTCCCTCCCAAACTCCTATAACCTGACACAAACATGTATATTTGACCTAATATATTAAAGATTGAGATTTCCTTTCGGCTTTTTCCCTTTTTTAGGGGTCACCACAGCGTATGATTCACATGTTTGATTTGGCATAGGTTTCTACGTTGGATGCCCTTCCTGACACAACCCTTTAGCAAGGGACAGAAACAAGCTGACGGCTTTGCAGCTCTTATTTACGAAAGTCAGCAATGGTTCTTTTTCATGAACCTCTCACCATAGACAGTGAGAGACTTGGTCGGCCTTTGATAACCCATTAGCTGCACTGGGAGACCTAATATATTAAAGATAAACATGTATAAGTTAATAAATGTTTCATTAAAATAATACATGCACATCAACATTAATGATAATTAATAATAAATAATAATAATAAACCGAGAATAAACAATTAGTCATGTTTAACCTTGGGGAACAAGCTTTTTTGCCGTGCTGTACTAGAATTAAGTGTAATTATGCATCCTTTAGAGTAGGTGGCAGGTGGCACTCTCACTGTGTTCCCTATGGTCTAGGCAAAAATTACCGAGCTAACGATATGAAGTGCAGTAAACACTACTTATAGTCGTACGCTGGGGGGGGGGGGGGGTTCACAGAAAATAATTAAGAAGCACTGCCCAAGGCATTCTTCGAGCGCGGAGGAATACACGCGGAAGAGTACGAGGCTAATTGGCCCGGGAAAGCCATTTCCCCAGCAGAGCTTGTAAATCAAAATTTTGCTGGTTGGATCGGGCAGATTTTTGTTGGATCGAAGCTCGTATCATGAAACATCGTTACTAAAGACACTCGTAAGTCAAGGTACTACTGTAATAGTTTTTTTTTTTTTTTGTAGTGTGTTCCTGCACCCAGATCACTTTATGTATTTCTGTATCATCAGATTTTTAAAAGAAGATTAAAATCATATGGAAGTTAAGAAAAGACAAGAGCATTCAGAAAGTGCAAACCTTCGCCAAGCCCAGCAATCCTCCATATCCACCAAAATCGTGTCAAAAATTATCCTGCCTCAGAATGTTAAAAAATCCTGTAAAAATTCCTGGACCCAAAGCGCCATTTCTCGTACAAATGTAATGAAAAGCCACATCAAATATTTGGAATAATTGTATTAACAAACACATAAACAAACCCGGGTTACCACACAACCTCCATGGAAGAGATAATAATCTGATAAAAGATTTAGCATATATAATTCATTAATTATTCCTCTGCATTATTAGGCATTTTCTAAGCCGCGGATGTGCTCACCACTATGTCAACATGTATGATTCATTCATTCATTTTCTGAACCACTTAATCCTAATTAGGGTCGCAGGGAGACTGGGGCCTATCTCAGCCAACTATGTGCGAGGGCAGAGTACACTCTGGACAGCTCGCCAGGCCATTGCAGATGCTGACAAATTTGCAGCTCCTCTTGATAAAAGTCAGCAATGGTTCTTTTCCATGAACCTCTCACCACAGACAGTGAGAGACATGGCCGGCCTTTTGATAACCCAGTTAGTGCACGGGGGGGTCAGCAGTGACAGCATATATAATATAATCTGTAATATATAAAAAAATTTAATTTTATTTCCCATGTTGATGAGGATCACACTGAAGGCTTTTAGTTGCACTGAATCACGGTGAAGTTCTGTTTGTTGATGCACGGTATAGAACACCTCACTCCTTAACACACTGGAAAAATCTCTCATAAACAAGTACATCAGGATAAAGACCCAAACGTGTAAACTTTGAGCTCTGCGTTTTCTACTCTGTCTGCGTCTCTCAAATGGAGTAATCGTATTTCTGTAGGTTACGTGCTTATCAAGTCTGTCAGCCTGAGAATAGAGAGTGAAAAACGGGCTGGAATTGTATATGCAGGTTTCTTAGGGGTGTGTGTGTGTGTGTGTGTGTGTGTGTGTGTGTGTGTGTGCGCGTGTGCTGACACATTGAGTACAACTGCTCATTTCCTCTTAGCACTGCGTGACTTGCGTTTGTGTATCCCCTGACCCCTCCCAACTGACGTCAACGTCTCTGCGTCAATTTACTCTGTGTGCCTGTGTGTGTGTGTGTGTGTGTGTGTGTGTGTGTGTGTGTGTGTGTGTGTGTGTGTGTGGGTGGGTGGGTGGCTGGGTGTATGTGTGTTCTGTATATGCAATTCATCATCTACTCAACAGTAGACACCTCAGGAGTGTTAATGAAATATGTTCACTTTAAAATAATCCTCTCAGTGATTCATTTCTCTGAGATACAGATGTGCATGTGAGCTTCGAGATATACATAGACATCACAGCTGTGCGTGTGTGTGTGTGTGTGTGTGTGTTATAGATGGTATCAGTGTCACCGGACTACCCATCTCCAGCCCCCTGAGACAAGTCCTGAAACCACGCCCAGAAAACAAACAGGTCAACTCTGATGCAAGCAAGAATGAATATAACCATGTTAAGGTACGTGACACGCCCTAGTTCACCACTACACCTAACGAAATCACACTGCACCATACTCACCACTCCACACCACAACACATCACACCATCCTACACTACACCACACAAAAAAAAATCACTGTACCACACCACACCACTACACCACAATGCACATCATCACACCAAACCACAACATACTACACTCCGCAACACAACAAGGGCAGTGGTAGTCTGGTGGATAGGGCGCAGGATCGCTGATCCTAAGGATGGGGGTTCGCGTCCCCACAAAGTTGTCACTGTCCCCCCAGTGCAGCTAACTGGGTTATCAAATGTCTATGGTGAGAGGTTGATGTAAAAGAACCATTGCTGACTTTCGTAAAGAGGAGCTGCAAAGCCGTCAGCGTGTTTCTGTCCCTTGCTATAAAGGGTTGTGACAGGAAGGGCAGCCGACGTAAAAACCTCTGCCAAATCAAATGTGCGAATCAGATGATTCGCTGTGGTGACTCCCGAGAAAGGGAAAAAGCCGAAAGGAAAGAAGAAGACTACACTCCACAATGCATCACACCATCCTACACTACACAACACACAACACTACACCACACAAACACATCACTGTACCACACCACACTACACTCACAACACACATTACTGCACACAAACTCATCACTGTACCACAACACAACACACTCACAACGCACATTACTACACACTACACTACACCACAATGCACATCATCACACCAAACCACAACATACCACAACACACCACACCATCCTACACTACACAACACACTACACTGCACCACACAAGCACATCACTGTACCACACCACAACACACCACACTACACTCACAATGCACATCATCACATCAAACCACAACATACTACACTCCACACCACAACACATCACACCATCCTACACTACACACTACACTACACCACACAAACACATCACTGTACCACAACACACCACACTACACTCACAACACACATTACTACACACTACGCTACACTACAATGCACATCATCACACCATACTACACTACACATCATAACATGTCACTGTAACACTACACTACACTTCGCTCCACAACACAATGCATCACCATGCCAAACCATGCTACACCATACCACACTTCATATCACACCACACTACACCACATAATCACAACACCACACCACACTACACTACACTACACTACACCACACATCACCACTCCATACCACAACACATCACACTATACATCACCATATCCACACCATCCTACACCACACTACATATCACAACTGACGTCACAACACCACACCACTGTACCGCATCACACCACACTACACCACACTACACCACACTACACTTCACTCCACACCACAATGCACATCACAACACCACACCACACCATCCTACAACACACCACAACACACCACACTGTCTGTCTCTGGCAGTATCACACCAGACATGTTTCCAGTAGTATGAAGCGGTATTGTATTATGGACCAATCGAGACAGAATAATTACGTTAATAATTGCAGATACATATTTATTTCCAGCTCTGTTTTGTTGAGTCTGAACTCAGGACCGGCGGCACACTAGTCATCCCATTAGTAACACAATGTCATAAGTGACCGGTCGTGCACTGTCATGTTTACTGTACATGTTATATCATGCACATCCATTTTACTGCAAGCATTCTGAAAAACAAAGAGAAAATTATCATCAGGTGATTGTTCAGGCAATCTCAAACTTTGAAAGGCTTTTTTTCTAAAACAATACCACGTGTCCCTTACGACCGTGTGTTGCTGATGGGACATAGTCTACCGGTTAGCATGTTCACTTCACAGCAGGAAGAACCTTGGGTCGAGTCCCTCGCTCAGCAAGAAGGGCAGTGGTGGCTCAGTGGTTCAGGCTCTTCTCATCTGAAGATTGAGAGTTCAAGCCCCAGTGCCACCAAGTTGCTACAACTGAGCCCTTGACGAAGTCCCTTCACCCACTCCAGAGATATTCTCGTTTCCTCCCACACGCCAAAGACAAACACATAAACGAACTGGCCGATCCAAATTGCCCCCAGCTATGAATGTGAGTGTGAATGGTTGTGTGCTTTGACCCTGCAATAGATTAGCGAGCTGTTCAGGGTGGTCCCCTGTCTTCACCCAGATTTGGCTGGGATTGGCTCCTGCCTCGTTGCAACCATAGTAGGATTACGTGGTTTGTGAGATGAATGGATGATCTCAGCACCAGTTCTACGTGCATTTCTGCAAGGAGATCTGAAAGGATCCTTTTAGAATGTGTCTTTTGGAAACATCACTTTCCTTCTAAATGACGGATCAGATTCACGATCCCATCCCGTCAGTTCTGGAACATATTGCTTCTTGTTCATTTGTCTTTTCTTCTTCGTTTTTGGACCCGACAGTTAAATATGTATAGTTCATCTGGTAAATCTGTACAGTCAAATCTGCCCACCCACTTCCAGTAAGTCCCTCCCACAAGACGGCGCTCTTTCCCGCGACTGTGTGACTGCTAACCACAAAGGCGATTAAAGCCGATCTGATGCTATCAGTTTACCTTTATCGCGGATGGTCTGTTGTTCATTTGCTTTGCTTGTTTATTGTAGGATTACGCAAAAAAGTCTGATGTGCAGATTTTCATTAAATATTTTCCAGAGGCGGGGCTTAGGGCAAAGAGGAATCCATAAAGTCTTTTAGGGATGATCCGAATCAAATTTTAGATCCTGGATATTTAACATGATTTCTTTTTTTACATTGTGAGATATTTGGATCATTTGGAGGCGTGTCCTCTCTGAACGTTTGCTCATACAGCATCAGTGGCAGGCATTACACGCTCATAGGATCGTGCTGTCCCCACCCCCTTGAATGTGCATGAGCTCACAGACACCTATGATTGGCTGGATTCATTTGTGATTGACAGCAGGGAGAGCATGAGGGCACACGGGCATCATCGTGATGCGTACAGTGCATTTATAATGTAGAACTCCAAAATTGTCCTACATGCTCATGCTCATGGTGCTACTGTTGTTGATTTATGGAGGAAAATGTATTCATCCGTCCTCTCATTTCACCTTAAACTACCCCCTGAACACTCCCCCACATGGCCTAGTTATGGTCTATAGGACTTTGATTAGAGTAACAGTGCCGACCTGTCTGTAATGTGTCCAGATAACAGCCTCGCAGTGCCCTGTAGTGCTTGACACCTGTAGCTCTTCTTGATTTACAACTGATAATGTTAATGTGAATGTGATGGGGTTAACTTGTACATATGGTGTGTGTGTGTGTGAGTGTGTGTGAGAACGAGAGAGAAAAATAAACCGAATGACTGATAGTTGGAGAGGAGGAAGAGTAAAAAAAAGATGACAGACACTAAAGAAAATGAAGGATGTGGTTGTGAGTGATGAACAGCATGAAAGAAGCGAACGAACAGATAAAGAGATAAAGGAGGTCTGGAGTGAGAGACAGTGACAGGACTAGAAAAATAAGAAATGAAAGGAAGCCTGAAGAAATGAAGAGAGAAATGGAGGGAGGAGAAGCGGGAAAGAAAAGAGTGGCGGGCTCAGAGAAGACCGCAATCAAAGGGCGTATGAGGAGTTAAAAGATGAGACATCTGAGGAAAAGGAGAGATGGACAGATGAGATAAGCGAGATAAAGAGAGATGAAAGGTGGGCAAAGGTGTGAGAGGAGGAGTCGGGTCATTTATAAGCTGGACGGTGGTATCAGTGTGAGTGTGTATGTGTGTGTGTGTGTGGGGGGGGGGGGGGTGACAAGACATTTAAAGGACGGACAGGATATCCTGTCCCACACACACACACACACACACACACACACTGACTCCGACTGTCTCATTCAGCAGCGTTGTACTTGTCATCCCTGCCCTCATGCCTTTCTTTTTTTTTCTTTTTCCCTTTCTCCGTCTGATTGGTCAGGCGTGAACATTCCCCTCCATCAGCATGTCTCTGTCCTCAGAGTGACCTGTTGTCATTTTCCAGATCATCTCAGCCAATCATGGGCATTTCAGAGAAATGCCGTGTAATGTTGTTTACAGCAGTGACAGTGAGACAGTGCGGCCGAAGTCCTCACTGAGATGGTGTCATTAGGGTGAGATGATGGTGCTGTCACTGTGGATAAAGATCTGTGCTTTTGGTGAATCCACCGATCAAGGACACTGCGTTGGATCGATAATGCTGTATCAGTCTCAGAACTTTTTACATCCCATAATCACAGGATTATTTACAGGAACCTAGACGCTCCATAATGTTCTAGATCAGGGATGTTTAATCGTTTCTGTGAAGGACCCGTGTGGAAGCATGTTTTCACTTCAACCAAGGAGTAGCCACACCTTTCACCTGTCTGAACCACTGATTGAAAAAAAAACAAAAAAACAACTTGTGCTTAAGTGTTTCAGTTTGATGCCAAGTGGTGACCATCTTGGTGAGACCACCTTGATTTAATACAGGGGTTGGGAACCTATGGCTCTTGAGCCAGACGTGGCTCTTTTGATGACTTTTGATGCTATCTTCTCTCAGATAAATCAGGTGGCCTTTCTTAACAGAATAACTAATACATGATTTCGCTGTCCTTTAAGTAAAAATACAGAAAAAAAGCCATCAAATAAAACAAAAACAAATTAAATCTCACGCATTTCAGTCTATACATCTATTTTCAATGCCACTTGTCGCTGTGGCACAGAGCGGAGAGCCAATCCTTTCTGTACTCCAGTGTGTGGGCAGGGCAGATACCTTGAAACTATTTTTTTTTTTTTTTGGATTATATATAACAGCCTGCGCGAGTTGTTTTTGGGTGAAGAGGTAAATTTCCCTCGTTTTGATCAGCTCATGTGCAAGAAGCCAAGCAGAGCTGGCAAGCAAAACACAAATGGACAGAATGAAAAAACTTCAACCCGCATACCAGCTGATTGCCAAAACTTGGGACACACTTCCTGTCACATAAACACTGGAGCATGTGAGTCCTGTCATATTGACCATATTTGGCTCCACATGCACACGCGAGCGGTCCTCCTCACACCTGAAAAGCATCAAGACCAACCTGCGGTCACGTGTAATAGATGGAAGCCTAAACGCCTGCATGAAGCTGAACCTCAGCACGTATCAACCAGACTACAAAGCCATCAGCAACACCATGCAGCACGTTGTTTAAGATATATTTAGAGTTGTATTATACTCTAAAATTGTTGGTCTCAGTATTAAAAAATATATTTGGCTCCCAAAGGATTAGATTTTTATTTATTTATTATTATTTTTTTTTATTTATCTTTTTTTTTTTGGCTCTCTTAGTCGAAAAGGTTCCCGACCCCTGATTTAATATCTCAACATTAAAGGCCAGAACAGCTTGAAAACCTTGAAAATTTTACTGCTGATGGTTAGAATACTGTAAAGGAGAAGACAGCACCTTTTACGTTAATCTCATTTGAATATCAAGATTAATTTCTTTCCGTGTGCAAAATTTTAGGCTGATAGCTTCTCTTTTAATGACTTTGTATGCCGGTTATTTGAAAACTGAGTCCCAGGATGATGTCATAGAGGCCCAAGTTATCATGAAGGGATATGACTTCAAACATTTATTTCAGTATTTCAGGCATACTTCCTCCAGCTCTCCAAGGGGACACGTGCATTTTCGGACCAGCCGAGTGACACAATCGCTCCAGTGTGTTCTGGGTCGACAGGCAGATCGGTGCAGCCTCTGCTATAAAGCAGAGCTTGTAATGGTCCGTCGTGCTTAAGAGGGAGCTGAGCCGGGAGGCAAAGTTCTCAATTTACCAGTTTATCTTCATTCCAACCCTCACCTAAGCTCACGAGCTTTAAGTAGTTGACAGAAAGAACAAGATTGTGGATACCAGCGGCTGAAATGAGCTTTCTTCACATGGTGGTGGGGCTCTCGCTCAGCGATACAGTGAGAAACTCATCCTTCTGAGGCTTCTTGGTGTTGAGAGGAGCCAGTCGAGGTGGCTCGGGTATCTGGTTAGAATGGTTCCTGAACGCCTCCCTGGTGTGGTATTTCGGGCATGTCGACCCAGGAAGAGACCCTGGAGTCGACCCAGAACATGATTTTATGAACCAATGATGGACAATAATGAAACCAGCGGCACATGCAGTAAATCCAGACCCACTTTTTGGAATATTTGAATCCAGTTTCCGCAGCGTCGACTGGACAGGTGTGGCCGAAACCTGAGCACACTCATAATATTAGAGAGCTCTAAATTCCCCGATGAATAAGCTACCGTTAAAGAAACCCGCGTTTGCGAAGCCCAGGCTCTCCATTGTAAACATGCTAGTAACGTCAGCGCCTCTCCGGAATATGCTAGATTCCTTTTCTAGCCCAAGCTGTGTATGCAATATATTCCTCGAGTAAAGTGTAATAATACTGAGATTGCAGGAATCATATTGGTGCTGTAATAATCCTGTTATTACAGTGTGATATGTTGTTTGTGTGGAACTGAAAGTTCTGTCAGTTCTGTAGTCACGCCGCCGATATGAGCTTGTGCCGTATCCTGATGAGATTTGTTGGCGAGATTGGCTTGTTTACTGTTGTCTGGAGCATGTCGAGTAAATTAGAAACAAGCCCGTCGCGTGATGAGCATGAACGAGCTGATGACTGCGGCACAGGCGGCTGTGAAGTGGGAATGTGTGCGTCACGACGACGTAGAGACTCGAGAGGTGTTCCTTCATACCACAGACAGAGAGAGAGAGAGAGAGATACTCATGCACTCAGGATTAATACATTACTATTCATGTTATTGCAGAGTCAATTCCTTTTCATAATGTTAATCTGTCCACACATGAACTCTTGCGCTCGTACACACACACACACACAAACACTAATGGGTCAACATGCTCCTGGAGGCTAACAGCTGGAGCAGCAGTGGATCATTTACACAGCAAGGAACAGAACATATGACAGAGCGAGAGAGCGAGCGAGAGAGAGAGAGAGAGAGAGCGAGAGAGAGGGGAGATTGTATTGGCTTTGTGCTATTTTTAGCTTGTAGTCGTTGAAGATCTTCACACACAGATGCTGAGCCAGATAAAGCACACTGGCAGATGAGGGAAAGAGCGACAGAAGGAGAGGGAAGAATAAAAAAAGAAATGTGGAAAAAGGAGTGAGAAAGAGAATGGTTGAGAATAAGACATGACAAAGGCAAATAAATATCTTCTATAAAAGAGAACCAAGAGGAGGCCACGCCTCCTTCACTGAGACTGAAATAAATATTTATATCTATAGATATGTGTCATATTTAAAGCTCATTAATGCTGTGTGTGTGTGTGTGTGGGTGTGTATGAGTGTGTGTGTGTGAGGGAAGCAGGGCTATTATATATATATATATATATATATATATATTTAAACTTAAACATACATTAAAATTATTGTAGTGGGCAGCACGGTGGTATAGTGCTTTGCTCCTAAAGAGCATCCTTGGAGTCCAGAAGGGAGGGGTCAAAGAAAATTATGAAGAGGCTGATTGGAGAGGAAAGTGTTACTGGATGAAACTTGAAGGAAGAGACGCCTCGCTGAGACTGAGAGTGTGGGGTGAAGCACCGGTTCAGAGATAGCAGCAGACCCGTATCACCGCCGGCTTCTGGTGGAGTATGAGAGAAAACGTAAGCAGAGGAGCAAGCCGCTGGAGAAGCGGAGTCGTGTGGGCAAGTCCAGGTCTCAGTTAGTGAAAGAAGGTCAACGGGGTAATGAGAAGCAGTGGCGGAGCTGAAATCTCTTCTTTGTAGCAGTTCGGCAGTTCCAGAGCCCACCGACCTCCCTCGTTTGAAACCGAGACAGAAGTGGAGGGTAGATAAAGTCGCTGTTTCCATGACCTCCAGCTTCTTCAGGGTCAAGACCTGAGAACAGGAATCAGTTTAAGACCGTAGACCTGACTGAACCAACCGAACGAAAGGGCGAGTCTGAGATGATCCCATTATTTGAAGTTAGCTGTTTTTATAGATTGATCTGAGATGGTGCTGAGGAGATACACAACCTTCAATAGATACTTTCTGCCCAAAATTCACACTGCAAGGGAGAACCAAACCACTGCTGTAGTAACACCACAAGGCCAGAGAAGAATTCTGATACTTAAAAATACTGGTGACGACAACAGCTGGGTCTGACTGGGTCAATTACACAATATTACAAAAGGGCAGAATCCTACTGAACCAGACGAGAAGAACCCAGGATAGAACTTACAGCGCACTTTATTACTTCATTAGAAGAGCCTCCCCACCTGTTTTACTGTGATTTCATCTAATTTATATATGATACACTGAAATAAACCTTGTACATCATAACATATATACCAGATAAATACATTCAACACACACACACACACACACACACACACACACACACACATCTATCAGTTCACTAAAAGCGTCATTTTACACTCCACTGCTTTTGCGGTGGAGACCTTTTGGCATTTAGTGAAGCGTGAAGCCACACAGCTGCCCTCTGTTTGTGTGTGTGTGTGTGTGTGTGTGTGTGTGTGTTCAGGAAGTCCTTAGCCTGCACTTTTTGGGGGGGTAGAGAATAACTGCAATACATCACACAGATGAACTGCCACAGCCGGATAACACACACACACACTCTGAGATACTCTCTTTCTCTCTCTCTCTCTCTCTCTCTCTCTCTCTCTCTCTCTCTCTCTCTCTCTCTCTCTCTTTCTGTCACTCACTCACACACACTTTCTTTCTGTCTTCCTTATACACCTACACACACACTATGCCATCTTTGCATAGTAGAACTTAACAAATATATGATAATAACAAAACTAACAGTAATAATGGTGATTATATATAAAAAAAAGACGAATAATAACAGTAGCAGTCAAAACATTACCAAAAATAATACCAATAATAGAGGTGAAATGTGATGGTAAGAACCGACTTTTTATGTTCAAGAAATAGAGAATTTTTTCAATTTTAGAAATACAAATTTATCGGCTTTTTATCACATTCAGAAAGTCTCATGCAAGCAGCCATTTTGTCTGGAATACCAGGGGAAACTGGGCATATGCTGTGTGTGTGTGTGTGTGTGTGTGTGTGTGTGTGTGTGTGTGTGTATATATATATATATATATATATATATATATATAAAATATACAAACACACACACACACATTTATATTAAGAGCACTCAGCAGACACCCTTATCGTGAGTCACTTACATTTATTTGTTATACGCTTGAGCAGTTGAGGGTTCAGGGCTGTAGTGCTTTGGCTCTGTGTTACTGTGGAGCGTAGCTTATCTTTATTATACAGTGTCTGTGAGAAGAAACATTGGGATGTACCAGTTGTGCAGTAATCGTGCCAATTAATTGATGACATCACTGCAATATGTGATATGTGATGAATTATGTGATGGGCAACACCATTCATAAATAAGGCAATATCTTGAGTGAATAATGTTGCTGCTGCTGCTGCTGCTGATGATGATGATGATGATGTTTAGAAGAAGAATATTAAGATATATATATTAAGAATATTAATTTGTTTGTAATATTATCTTTATTCATTTCTTCACATGCTACAAATTGTAATCATTATAATTATGCAGATGTACATTATTTATAATGTTATGCACAAGTACACACACACACACACACACACACACACACACACACACACACAGTACTCGTTTTCCTGCTGCCAAAGCGACCTGTTCTCTAATGAGTGGCCATCTGGAGAGGCTGCCCTGAAGAACCGTGTATGTGTGTGTGTATGTGTGTGTATGTGTGTGTGTGTGTGTGTGTGTGTGTGTGTGTGTGTGTGTGTTTCCGTGCTTGTGTGTTGGATAGTTTTAAATTCATGTTCAGGGAATGAACACACTTACTTTCGAACTGATATACTTATGTATTGTCTCGCTCTCTCTATCTGTGTTTCTGTGAGTGATTTCTATTTCATTGTGTTCAACACAAGCTGAGGGTGACATGTGAGCACCGCAGTGTTCCACACTTTCTATGAACAATAGCACTTTCTCCTGTGTAAAGCAGTGAAGGTGCGGTAACAGGGTTGTACTACTCGATCCTACTATACTTTATCCTTTACTCCATCATGCTATACTGCAAGCTCGCCTACTCTACCCTGCCATACTGTACTATATTCAACTGTACTCTGCTCTTGCCCGCTGTACTTTGCCTGCTGTACTGTGCTATCGTACTATAACCTGTTGTACTTCATCATACTGCATTATAGCCCACTTTACTACATCCTGCTGCATTACACTGCACTCTATCTCACTTTATCCGACTGTACTCTATTCCACTGTGCTACACTGCACTCAATCCTACTCTACCTCATGATACGCCATCCTACAGTACTCTATACTACTGATCTTTACTATGATCTACCCTGCTATGCTGTATCACACTTCTTCTTTTCCTTTAAGCTTTTCCCTTCAGAGGTTGCCACAGCGAATCATCTGCCTCCATCTCACCCTATCCTCTGCATCTTCTTCTCTTACACCAACTACCTTCATGTCTTCTTTCACCACATCCATAAATCTTCTCTTTGGTCTTCCTCTAGGCCTTCTGCCTGGCAATTCCAACCTCAGCATGCTACTATCAATATATTCACTATCCCTCTGCTGTACATGTCCAAACCATCTCAGTCTAGCCTCTCTGACTTTGTCTCCAAAACCTCTAACATGTGCTGTCCCTCTGATGTACTCATTCCTGATCCTATCCATCCTCATTACTCCCAAAGAGAACCTCAACATTTTCATCTCTGCTACCTCCAGCTCTGCCTCCTGTCTTTTCCTCAGTGCCACGGTTTCTAAACCACACAACATCACTGGCCTGATCACCGTCTTGTACACTTTCATTCTTTCCAATACCTTCCGATCACACATCACACCGGACACTTTTCTCCAGCCATTCCAACCTGCCTGCACATGCTTCCTCATCTCTTTCCATACTCTCTGTTGCTCTGGATTGTTGAGACTAAGTACTTAAATCCTCCACCTTCCTTATCTCTGCTCCCTGTAACCTCATCATTCCTCTTGGGTCTTTATCATTCACACACATGTATTCTGTCTTACTGAGGCTAACCATTCCCCTCCTTTCCAGGGCATACCTCCACCTCTCCAGATTTTCCTGCACTTGTTCTCTGCTCTCACTACAGATCACAATGTCATCTGCAAACATCATAGTCTATGGAGATTCTTGTCTAACCTCGTCTGTCAGCCTCTCCATCACCATAGCAAGCAAGAAGGGGTTCAGAGCTGACCCTTGATGCAGTTCCACCTCCACCATGAACTCTTCTGTCACTCTGATAGCACACCTCACCACTGTCTTACATCTTTCATACATGTCCTGCATCACTCTAACTTGCTTCTCTGCCACTCCAGACTTCCTCATGCAATACCATAGTTCCTCTCTTGGCACCCTATCATATGCTTTCTCCAGAGCAAACACTGCATCTGTGGTGCTCTTTCTTGGCATGAAACCAAACTTCTTCTTCATTTCCTTTCGGCTGTTCCCTTCAGGGGTCGCCACAGCAAATTATCTGCCTCCATCTCACTCTAGCCTCTGCATTTTCTTCTCTTACACCAACTGCCTTCATTTCCTCCTTCACCACGTCCATGAATCGTCTTTTTGGTCTTCCTCTAGGCCTTCTGCCTGGTAGTTCCAACCTCAGCATCCTACTACCAATATACTCACTATCCCTCCTCTGTACATGACCAAACCATCTCAATCTAGCCTCTCTGACTTTGTCTCCAAAACGTCTTACATGTGCTGTCCCTCTGATGTGCTCATTCCTGATCTTATCCATCCTCATTACTCCCAAAGAGAACCTCAACATTTTCATCTCTGCTACCTCCAGCTCTGCCTCCTGTCTTTTCCCCAGGCCCACTGTTTCTGAACCATACAACATCGCTGGCCTCAACACTGTTTTACACTTTTCCTTTCATTCTTTCCGATACCTTCCTATCACACATCACACTGCATACTTTTCTCCATCCATTCCAACCTGCCTGCACACGCTTCTTCACCTCTTTTCCACACTCTCCATTGCTCTGGATTGTTGAGCCTAAGTACTTAAAATCCTCCACCTTCCTTATCTCTGCTCCCTGTAACCTCACCGTTCTTTTGGGTTCTTGTCATTCATACACATGTATTCTGTCTTACTGAGGCTAACCTTCATTCCCCTCCTTTCCAGGGCATACCTCCACCTCTCTAGATTTTCCTCCACTTGTTCTCTGCTCTCACTGCAGATCACAATGTCATCTGCAAACATCATAGTCCATGGGGAATCTTGTCTCACCTCGACTGTCAGCCTGTCCATCAGCATAGCAAACAAGAAGGGGCTCAGAGCTGACCCTTGATGCAGTCCTACCTCCACCTTGAACTCTTCTGTCACACCGACAGCACATCTCACTACTGTCTTACGCATCTCATACATGTCCTGCACCACTCTAACATACTTCACTGCCACTCCAGACTAACATTCTCAAAGCAAACACTGCATCTGTGGTGCTTTTTCTTGGCATGAAACCAAACTGTTGTTCACAAATGCTGACCTCTGCTCTTAATCGAGCTTCCACTTTTCTTTCCCATAACTTCATCATATGACTCATCAACTATCCCTCTGTCGTTGCCATAACTCTGCACGTCTCCCTTGTTCTTAAAAATGGGCACCATCACACTTCTCCTCCATTTCTCTGGCATACTCTCACTCTCTCAGACCTTGTTGAATGTTCTTGTCAGGAAATCTACTGCTACCTCTCCTAGACATTTCCACACCTCCACCGGTATGTCATCAGGACCAACTGCTTTTCCACTCTTCATCCTCTTCAATGCTCTCCTCATTTCACCCTTACTAATGTTTGCTACTTCCTGGTCCTCAACAGTCACCTCTTCGACTCTTTTTTTCTCTCTCATTTTCCTCATTCATCAGCTCTTCTTCAAAGTACTCTTTCCATCTTCCCAGCACACTTCTGTCATCAGTCAATACATTTCCCTCTCTGTCCTTAATCACTCTAACTTGCTGCACGTCCTTCCCATCTCTATCTCTCTGCTTTGCCAGAGTCACCCTATGCTCCTGTCTCTTCTGGAAGAAAGTATTCACAACATCCGTTTCCATCCTTTTTACAAAATCAATCAACATCTGTCCTTCTGTGTTCCTTTCCTGGATACCAAACCTGCCCATCACTTCCTCGTCCCCTCTGTTTCCTGCACCAACATGTCTATTGAAGTCTGCCCCAATGACCACTCTTTCACCCCTGGGGGTATTCTGCATCACTTCATCTAACTCACTCCAGAATCTTACCTTCTCTTCTAGCTCACATCCTACCTGTGGGGCATAAGCAATAACAACATTACGCCTTCAATTTCCAACTTGAGACTCATCACTATCTGACATTTCTAGAACATTGCTGACAAACCCCTCCTTCAAGATGACTCCTCCTCCATTTCTCTTCCCATCCACACCATGAAAAAACAGCTTAAACCCTGCTCCTAAGCTTCTACCCTTGCTACCTTTAGCTTTACTACCTTTCCACCTGGTCTCCTGAACACACAGTATGTCCACCTGCCTCCTCTGCATCATGTCAGCCAGCTCTCTCCCTTTTCCTGTCATAGTTCCAACATTCAAAGTCCCTACTCTCATTCCCAGACTCATGCCTTTCCTCTTCTTTCTCTGCCTGTGGACACGCCTCCCGCCTCTCCTTCTTCGACCAACAGTAGCCCAGTTTCCACCCGCACCCTGTTGGTTAATAGCACTGATGGCGGTCGTTGTTAACCTGGGCCACGACCGATCCGGTATGGAATTCTTATTTGTGCCTCGCATTATAAAATTGGCATTGGTTTTAAGCCGGATGCCCTTCCTGACGTAACCCTCTGCATTTTTCCGAGCTTGGGACCGGCCTGAGGAAGAACAGTGGCTTGTGCCCCCTTCACGGCTGCATATTGCACTGTACCACTTTATCCTACTTTGCTCTATTGTACTGCACGCTACTGAAATCTATCGTACTCTACCCTGCTATACTCTATACAGCCCTGTATAACTTTACTCTATGCTACTATACTATATCCCACAAGATTTTACCATTCTGTCATACTATAATTTGTCATTCTTTACTCTATCCTGCTGGACTGCAATCTATCCTTCTTTATTCTGTTATTCTCTATCCTGCCCTACTGTACTCTACTCCTGTCTACCCTACTGTACTCTCTCTTACTGCATCCCACTGTGCTCCATCTAATGTATGATTTCCTATTGTACACTATCCTACTCTATCCTACTATACTCTTCTGAACCTCCAACCTTTGGATCCGTCATTCAGCACCTTACCACCAGGTCACCACTGCCCGTACTCTATCATACTCTTCTATATCCTATTGTATTTTAGTGTACTCTAATGTACAGTACTCTAACCTACTGTTCTCTAGCCTGCTCTACTCTAGTGTATTTTATTCTACTGTACGCTATCGTACTGTTCTCTATCCTACTGTACTCTAATGTACTCTCGCCGACTATTCTCTAACCTACTGTACTCTACTATTCTCTACACCAGCGAGCCACTGGTCTGTATGCTACTGTAGCCTACCCTATTTGTACTCCATCCCATTGTGCCTAATGGTGATCTATTCTACTGTACTCTACTGTGTTCTATTAAACTGTACTCCATTTTAGTGTACTTTCATCAATCTTCTCATTGTATTCTATCCAACTATACTCTATCGTACTTCCTGGCTCTGTACTCTATTTTGCTCTAGCCCACTGTAATTATCCTACTGCCCTCAACCATATTTTACTCTCCCCAACGTACTCTCCCATACTGTGCTCAATGCTTTGCCATCATACTGTACTGCACCCTACTGTACTTTGTACTACTAAACTTTATCGTGTTACACTCAATACGTCTCTATCCTACTAAACTACTTTATATATTCTGCTTTGTCCAATTATACTCTACCTTACTGTAGTCTTCCCAAACGTACTCTATCCAACCCTATCCTATTGTTTGCTTTCCCACTCTGTGTCCTATTACACTCCAACATAACCTCGGAGAGATGAGTGAGAGAGGAGTGGAAGAAGAGGGTGAAGGAGGGAAAAGAATGGGGGGAGTGAGGAGTGAGAGAGGTTTGAATGAATGGTGCAGAGATTACTGAAGAGTGAAAAGTCAGTGTTGAGACAGTTATCAGTAGTCAATCAGAGACAGAGATTTACTGTAGAGAAAAAGGTGCCGAGCTTAAGGGCTGTTGGGGTGTGTGTGTGTGTGTGTGTGTGTGTGTGTGTGTGTGCATGCATGTGCATGTGCGTGGACACAAACATGCTCAGTTGTCTTCTGCACTTGTTAATAATTTCAGCCTGCTACCTGATTGCAGTGTTTCACTGAGAGAATTAAGACTTGGCCTCTAGGAACAACACACAGACCCTTAAGCCCTCCACCCTTTCCTCTCTCTTTCTCAAACCACACACACACACACACACACACACACACACACACACACACACACACACACACACACACACACACACACATATATAAGCCCTGCACCTTTGTCTCTCTTTGTCAAACCACACACACACACACACACACACACACACACACACACACACACACACACACACACACACACACATATATAAGCCCTGCACCTTTGTCTCTCTTTGTCAAACCACACACACACACACACACACACACACACACACACACACACACACACACACACACACACACACACACACAAAAACTGTTCATTATTTTACACATAATTTTTACTTATGAAGAACTGTAGTAGAGCTACAGTTCAGAATAGTAGAGCTACAGATAGGCATACTTGAGTTACAGATAGGGCCATACTTCCATCGGAACGGATAGAGCCAGCATATCCGGTAAGGATATATCAACAGCAACTGGTTTTTAAACTCCATAATTAAAGATATTCTATACTGTCTGGATATATATCTGAGTATCTGATGATAGAGTGTAGACCATTTCATCTGCCGAGGGATCTTGCATCTGTAGTTATAATCACAGTTTATCTGCTGCCCCACGCTAATGCTAAGATAGCCATGGACTACTACAACACTTCATTAACAAATAGCTAGCAGCACAGCCGGCCTGTGTTATAATTGTAGGCAGGAGACGTTAATCATACAAACCTGAAGTCTGTCCTGCCCAGATTCTACAAAAACGTGAGTTTTCTGATGAGAGAAAACACACTGGACCAGGTCTACATCAACATCGCAGATGCTTATAAAGCCTTCCTCTGTCACATCGCTGGCTCTCAGACCACCTCCCTGCCTCTGATTCCTGCTTACAAACCTAAAATCTGTAGTGAAAGTCCAGTAGTTAAAACAGTCCAGGTGCTGACGGAGGAAACCACTGCAGCTCTACAGGATTGTTTTGACTCTACAGACCGGGGACTATTTGCAGAGGAGGCAGACCTGGAGGGTCCCACGTCAGCTGTGATCTTCTACATTAACTACTGCACAGAGAATGTGACCACAGCATGGACTGTTAAAGTGTCCCGAACCAGAAATGTTGGTTTAAAAGTGAGGTGCGCACCCTGCTCAGAGCACGGGATGAGACACGCCAGGCCTTATGGAGTGGTTTCAAAAATCCTAAGTGCAAGTATAAGCAACTTGTCGAGGAGCACTTTGATGGAAACAACACCAGGAATATGTGGAAGGGGATCAAGACACTCACTGGGTACATGGACACGCACAAGTCAGCAGACTGATCAGACAGCACCCTACCAGATAGCCAGACCCAGTTCTTTGCTCGCTTCAACCAACACAAAGGAGAGGTTCACACCTGCCTTGCTCTTCCAGAGAGGCGCACCGACCCCATCCAGCTGCAGCAGCACCAGATCAGAGCCTCTCTGCAGACGGTCAACACGAGGAAAGCTACTGGGCCGAAGGATTTAACAGGAAGGGTACTTAAAGGATGTGCAGATCAACTAGTGGTGGTTTTCACTACCATCTTTAACCTCTCACTACTGCAGTGTATGGTTCCCTCCCACCTCAAAACAGCCACCATCATTCCAGTGCCTAAGAAGAGCACAGTTTTTTTCTTTTCCTTTCGGCTTTTCCCTTCAGGGGTCGCCACAGCGAATCATCTGCCTCCATCTCACCCTATCCTTTGCATCTTCTTCTCTTACACCAACGACCTTCATGTCCTCCTTCACCACATCCATGAATCGTCTCTTTGGTCTTCCTCTAGGCCTTTTGCCTGGTAGTTCCAGCCTCAGCATCCTATTACCAATATACTCACTATCCATCCTCTGTACATGTCCAAACCATCTCAATCTAGCCTCTCTGACTTTGTCTCCAAAACGTCTTACATGTGCTGTCCCTCTGATGTGCTCATTCCTAATCCTATCTATCCTCGTTACTCCCAAAGAGAACCTCAACATTTTCATCTCTGCTACCTCCAACTCTGCCTCCTGTCTTTTCCCCAGGGCCACTGTTTCTAACCCATACAACATCGTTGGCCTCAACACCGTCTTGTACACTTTTCCTTTCATTCTTGCCCATACCCTCCTATCACACATCACACCGGACACTTTTCTCCAACCATTCCAACCTGCCTGCACACGCTTCTTGATCTCTTTTCCACACTCTCCATTGCTCTGGATTGTTGAGCCTAAGTACTTAAAATCCTCCACCTTCCTTATCTCTGCTCCCTGTAATCTCACCGTTCCTCTTTGGTCCTTGTCATTCATGCACATGTATTCTGTCTTACTGAGGCTAATCTTCATTCCCCTCCTTTCCAGGGCATACCTCCACCTCTCTAGATTTTCCTGCACTTGTTCTCTGCTCTCACTACAGATCACAATGTCATCTGCAAACATCATAGTCCATGGGGAATCTTGTCTAACCTCATCTGTCAGCCTGTCCATCACCATAGCAAACAAGAAGGGGCTGAGAGCTGACCCTTGGTGCAGTCCGACCTCCACCTTGAACTCTTCTGTCACACCGACAGCACACCTCACCACTGTCTTACATCTCTCATACATGTCCTGCACCACTCTAACATACTTCTCTGCCACTCCAGACTTCCTCATGCAATACCACAGTTCTTCTCTCGGCACCCTGTCATATGCTTTCTCCAGATCCACAAAGGCACAATGCAGCTCCCTCTGACCTTCTCTGTACTTCTCCATTAACATCCTCAAGGCAAACACTGCATCTGTGGTGCTCTTTCTTGGCATGAAACCAAACTGTTGTTCACAAATGCTGACTTCTGCCCTTAGTCTAGCTTCCACTATTCTTTCCCATAACTTCATCGTATGGCTCATCAACTTTATCCCTCTGTAGTTGCCACAACTCTGCACGTCTCCCTTGTTCTTAAAAATGGGCACCAGCACACTTCTCCTCCATTCCTCTGGCATCCTCTCACTCTCTAAGACCTTGTTAAATGTTCTTGTCAGAAAATCTACTGCTACCTCTCCTAGACACTTCCATACCTCCACTGGTATGTCATCAGGACCAATTGCCTTTCCATTCTTCATCCTCTTCAATGCCCTCCTCACTTCACCCTTACTAATCTTTGCTACTTCCTGGTCCTCAACAGTCACCTCTTCTACTCTTTTTTCTCTCTCATTTTCCTCATTCATCAGCTCTTCAAAGTACTCTTTCCATCTTCCCAGCACACTTCTGTCATCAGTCAATACATTTCCCTCTCTGTCCTTTATCAATCTAACTTGCTGCACGTCCTTCCCATCTCTATTTCTCTGCTGTGCCAACCTATATAAATAATTTTCTCCTCCTTACTTTCCAACCGAGCATACAAGTCATCAAACGCGCTCTGTTTGGCCTTTGACACTGCTACCTTTGCCTTACGCTGTGTCTCCCTGTACTCCTGTTTACTCTCTTCGGTTTTCTCAATGTCCCACTTGTTCTTAGCTAATCTCTTCCTTTGTACACACTCCTGCACTTCCTCATTCCACCACCAAGTCTCCTTATCTACTTTCCTTCCAGATGACACACCAAGTATTCTCCTACCTGTGTCCCTGATCACATTAGCTGTAGTTGTCCAGTCATCTGGAAGCACTTCCTGACCACCCAAAGCCTGTTTCAACTCCTCCTTGAAGACAACCTGACACTCTTCCTTTTTCAACTTCCACCACTTTGTCTTCTGCTCTGCCTTTGCCTTCTTCACCTTCCTCACCATCAGCATCATCCTGCACACCACCATCCTATGCTGTTTGGCAACACTCTCACCCACTACTACTTTGCAGTCACTGACTTCCTTTAAATTACATCGCCTGCGCAAGATGTAGTCTACCTGTGTGCTCCTACCTCCACTTTTATAAGTCACCCTATGCTCCTCTCTCTTCTGGAAGAAAGTATTCACCACAGCCATTTCCATCCTTTTTGCAAAATCTACCAACATCTGTCCTTCTGCGTTCCTGTCCTGGATACCAAACCTACCCATCACTTCCTCGTCCCCTCTGTTTCCTGCACCAACATGTCCATTGAAGTCTGCCCCAATGACTACTCTTTCACCTCTGGGGGTACTCTGCATCACTTCATCTAACTCCCTCCAGAATCTCTCCTTCTCTTCTCGCTCACATCCTGTCTGTGGGGCATAAGCACTGACAACATTGACCATCACACCTTTAATTTCTAACTTGAGACTCATCACTCTGTCTGACACTCTTTTCACTTCTAGCTGTCTAAATGACCACCAAACAATTGCCCCAACACGTATCATCACCAAATGCTTCAAGAGACTCATCTTGTCTCACATTAAGGTTGCCATCCCTGCATATCTTGATCCTCCTCAGTTTGCATACAGAGCAAACAGGTCAACAGAGGATGCCTTCGATAGAGCCCTACACATGGTCCTCACACACCTGGACAGCAGCAACCCCTATGTAAGGATGCTGTACGTAGACTTCAGCTCTGCACAGTCCAACCAGATAAACCGTTTCAGAAGCTGAGCAATCTGGGCCTAGGGAGTTCACTGTGGACTGGATACTGGTCTTTCTCAGCAACAGATCTCAGCACATGAGGATAGGAGAACACATTTTCTCAGCTCTCATCCTGAATACTTGAACACCACAGGAGTGTGTTATGAGCTCCCTTCTCTTTTCTCTCTCTTCAGACATGTCTGTTACCCCATTCACCGACGACACCACTGTCATAGGTTTGATTACGGAGAACAACGAGTCAGCCTATGGGAAGGATACCCAGCATCTGTGGCGATGGTGTGACAATAACAATCTGGAATTTAACACATCCAAAACCAAGGAGATGATAATGAATAGATCGGCGTAGTAGAGATAGAGAGCGGCATGGTAGAACTACAGATAGGTGTGGCAGAGCTACAGATGTGCATGGTAGAGCTACAGATCAGTGTCGTAAAGCTACAGATCTGTGTGGTAGAGCTAGAGATCAGTGTAGTATCGATACAGATTTGCATTGTAGAGTACAGATTGGCGTAGTCGAGCTACAGATCGGCACGGTAGAATTACAGATCGGCATGGTCGAACTACAGATGGGCTAAGCAGAGCTACAGATGGGCGTGGTAGAGCTACAGATGGGCGTGGTAGAGCTAGAGATCTGTGTAGTACACCTACGGATCAGCAGATCAGCGTAGTAGAGTTAGAGATTGGCATGGTAGAACTACAGGTCGGCATGGTAGAGCTACAGATGGGCATGGCAGAGCTGCAGATGGGTGTGGTAGAGCTACAGATCGGCGTAGTAGAGCTACAGATTTGTGTAGTAGAGTTACAGATGGGCTTAATAGAGCGAGTGATCTGTGTAGTAGAGCTACAGATCGGCA
>CM045742.1:43680000-43720000 GCA_024760905.1 Plotosus lineatus
ACGCCCAGAGTCAGACCTGTCTCTTCTGTTGGACTCACGCTCATTGAATTGTCAGGTTCAGATAAGCCACCTTTTAAAGTCCAACCTGTCCATCTCCGTTCAAAACTCCCATCTTTATCTGTCATACATAGACACGCCCACCTGTAAGAGTCACACATGCCCAGAGTCACACAGCTCTTTGTCAGTCTAACATGCCCTCCTGTCTTATCTCAGTCTGACGCACCCATCTACCACAGTCAGACCTTTCTATCTATCAATCAGACACTCCCACCCATCATCATTTGACCTATCTATAGCTCAGTCAGACACCCATATGTCAATTTTGGACATGTCCATTAGTAGGTATAGGACACACCACCTGCTCTCAGACACTTTAGAATTGACTGAATCCTAAATGTTTTGTATGCCGATTTAAATGCTGTGTGTGTGTGTGTGTGTGTGTGTGTGTGTGTGTGTGTGTGTGTGTGTGTGTGTGTTTGTGTGTGTGTATACAGTACACGCCAGTGCCACTTGCTGCTGGATGTGTATAACCCCACTGAGCATGAACTTACCCTCACCGCCAAGAATCAGGAGCTGGTACTACATTCTAATGAGGGTCAGAGGTATAAACACACACACACACACACACACACACACTCTTTCAGACAGTTAAGTGAGGAAGTTTTGTTTAGCTAATTAGTAATAATTTATGTTTTTATTATGGTGTTGCCATGGAAACAACTAATTCACAAGCACCAGGAGGATGTGGTGTCTGGCCAGTTGCAGTTATCTTGAAATTACTCAGTTCAGACTGAAAACAATCAACAAAATATCACCTTCAAAGGCTGACATGGAGACGTGTTTATATTGTGTATGTATATAGAGTTATATAGTCTAGGTGGGGCATAGGCTGCCTGGTGGTAGGGGGCTGGAAGACCGATTTCAGGGTCACCCCCCTCCCCCCCGTGCCACTCACTGGGTTATCAAATGCTGGCCATGTCTCTCACTGTCTATGGTGGGAGGTTTATGTACCATTGCTGACTTTCGTAAAGAGTAACTGCATAGCCGTCAGCATGTTTCTGGCCTGTGATGGCCTGGAGAGCCGTCCAGGGTGTACACTGTCCTCGCTCAGAGTCGGCTGAGATGGGTGCCAGCCTCCCCGCAACCCTAATTAAGATTAAGAGATTCAGAACATGAATGAATAATCTAGATGACAGACGGGTGTGTCTTGGTGCTGATGTATAGGTTCATAGCCACACCCACTGTATCTGAGTGCACACAGAAGATGGTGATGTTTACCTGCACTCTGTTTACTGAATCGATGAATTCATTAGGTTTATGCCAGTGAAAATGCTGAGTGTGTGTGTGTGTTTGTG
Source organism: Plotosus lineatus (assembly GCA_024760905.1). NCBI lineage: Eukaryota > Metazoa > Chordata > Actinopteri > Siluriformes > Plotosidae > Plotosus > Plotosus lineatus. The sequence continues at coordinate 43,681,356 of CM045742.1, forward strand.
TGTGTGTGTGTGTGTGTGTGTGTGTGTGTGTGTGTGTGTGTGTGTGTGAGAGAGAGAGAGATGATACACTCAGCCATTTCTCATTGATTAATATATGAAGGTTTAGTGCTGTCGAGTGTGAGATGCATTGTGTGCGTGCGCGTGTGCGCGTGTGAGTGTGTGTCAGACTGAGAGGAGCTAAAAATAGAGCTGCTTTTTCCTCCAGATTTAATCCTCGGCTGCAGCACGCGAGCTAAAAATACCCCTGTTTTTGTCTTCTCTTTTTTTCTCTCTTTATGTCACACTCATCTTTTTTATTGACACTCTTTCTCTCCCTTTATCTTTCACGCTCTCACCGCTCTCTCTCTCTCTCTCTCTCTCTCTCTCTCTCTCTCTCTCTTTCTCTTTCTCTTTTCTGTTTATCTGTCTTATCTCTTTTATTTCTCTCATTTCTTTTTTCTTCCTGCTTCAATATCTTTCTCTCCTTGACTTTCACTTGTTCAGGTTTGTTTCTTCTCTCTCTCTCTCTCTCTCTCTCTCTCTCTCTCTCTCTCTCTCTCTCTCTGTGTCCCTTCTTTGTCCCTTATTCGTTTTGTCTTCTCTCCATTTTCCTCTGTTTATTCATTTCTTCATTCTTCTTTCTTTGTCTCTCTTTTTTGTTCCCTCTCTCACTCATGTTTGTTGTTCCTCTCACTATTTTCTCATGGTCTCTCTTTCTTTCTCCACCATTCTTTCAGTCTCTCCATCTATTTCAGAGATAATGCAACCAGCAAGTGTGCAGTGAGAGTGCAACCTTTTATTTTCTGATCTCTCTCCCCCCCTTGTCCTCTGTACTACTCTCTCTCTCTCTCTCTCTCGCTCTCTCTCTTGCCCATTTTCATTCTTTCACACTTGTTCTCCAGTCTTTTTGTCTCCTTGTTTCCCTCGTTCTTTTCCCCTCTACTGCTCTTTCTCTCAATTGCATTCTATTTCTCTCTCTCCCTGGTATTCACTCCCTCTTTCTCTCTCCTTCCCCCTCAGCATTCTCCACCTTATTTTCCCTTCTCTCTGTCTTTCTTTCATTCCTTTCTCCCTGTCTTTCTGTCCTTATTTGTTTGCATCTCTTGCCGTCCCTCCATTGCCCCCCCTTCTCTTTCTCTCATTTTCTCCTTCTGTGTTTCTTATCCTGCCTCAACAGTTTGTGTTTGTATGTATGTATGTATCTATGTATGTATTTGTGTGGGTGTGTGTGTGTGTGTGTGTGGGTGGGTGGGTGTGTGTGTGTGTGTGCATGCATGCGTGCGTGCGTGTGCATGTGTGTGTGTGTGTGCATGCATGCGTGCGTGTGCATGTGTGTGTACGTGTGCATGTGTGTGTGCGTGTGCATGTGTGTGTGTGTGTGTGTGTGTGTGTGTGTGTGTGTGTGCGTGCGTGTGTGTATGTGTGTGTGTGTGTGTGTGTGTGTGTGTGCGTGCAGGCGTGTGTGTGCATGTGTGTGTGTGTGTGTGTGTGTGTGTGTGTGTGTGTGTGTGTGTGTGTGTGTGTGTGTGTGTGAGTGTGAGAGAGATGGGGCTTTAATGAGAAGCACTGGTTGAGTTTTTCTTTTCATTTTCTCGACTATCCTGAGGGTTATAAAAGGAAACGGCTGTAACAGGCTCTCACATGAATAAATACTCCTATCTGAGCTCACGGTGGTTTCTCTCACTCACTCAACCCTCCGCGCACTGCGGCCCCACACACTCAACCTTTCTATCTCTTACGCTTCTCAGTGTTTTGGTGTTTTTTTCCTCTTGGTGATCATCTCTGGAAGAAGTTTATCTCTTAAACAGTAGTCCAAGTGAGAGGTTTTAATGGAAACTGGCTCAGTCTGTACTCTGCCCACCCCGTAACGAGTCCCTGTGTTCTGAAATATACGAATAGAAAAGGGTTTGAACTGAAATAGAAGAATCATCCCATAGATTGAGCGGGTCCTGTTTTACTTGCAGTGTCTAGACATCACATCTCGGCGATGGCTGTATGTAATTATCTGACATGTAAGGCGGGGTTTTAGCCAGATGTGTAAGAATGCTGAGCGTGCACTTATTGATATTTTATATTGATGATTGAAACATGATTGTGAGTTTTGCGTCTGGTTAAGAGCAAGTTTTAAACAAGGGCACTTAAAAACAAGAAAAGCAGATGAGAGGTAGAGAGAGACTGATATATAATATAAAAATACAGAGAATGAGAGAGAGAAAGACTTCTGTGAGAAAGAGAGAGAAAAATATGAGACATAATAAGATGTGAAAGAGACACAATAAGAATGAGGGATTGGCAGAATAAGGGTGTGTATGAAAGAGAGCGAGAGAGAGGAATATGGGTGAGAGGGAGAAGGAATAAAAAGTGTGGGGGAGACAGAATAAGAATGAAACAGAGACAATAAGAGTGAGACAGGGAAAGGATAAGAGTGGGAGAGATGCAGAATAAGAGTGAGCGAGAGAATGAGAGAGGGACAGAATAGGAGTGAGAGAGACACGGAATACGAATGAAAGAAGGACAGAATAAGAGTGTGAGATACAGACAGAGTGCGGGAGACAGAATTAGAATAAGCATGAGTGAAACACGGAATAAAAATGAGAGGGACGTCTCTCAGTGTAATATCACTGGAACAGAGAGGTCAATCTTACTCTGATACTCCTGAATTAACCAACTAATCAGAACAGCCGAGCACCATCAGCCATCAGTGAGGGCATCATATGTGAACATAGTATAGATATAATATAGAAAGTAGTATAGACCATAGATATAGTTTCAGTGGTAATTTTAATAGCTTAGTGGATGTACTTATTTATTTTCGGTTGTACTACTGGCTGCTATTCACTGTTTTGTTATCAAGAGGAGACCAATATGTGGTGGTAGATTTCTGCATGGAGATAATGGTGTTAATAAACCAGAACCAATATGATCTCGATTTAATGTGTAAGGCGGGTGTTCTATTCTGCAGTAGTGGCCTGGTGGATAAGGCGACCTGTTACTGGTGTGAAGGTCAGTAGTTCAGTCTCCTCTGTCACCCCTGTTGAGCCCTTTGAGAAAGACCCTGAACCATCAATTGCTTGGTTGTATAAAAGTGATCATGTTTAAGTCGTTCTGGATAAGAGGTGTATGTTTATTTATGAATGGGTGCGTTACTGGTTCAGTAATCAAAAGAACAAAATATACCATAATATGGACATCACTGTCAGTAGCAGTAACGATGTCAGTAAAAGTAGAGGTAACATTTTTAATTGCAAAAACTGTGTCCGTGTTAGTACCAGTACCAGTGTCTTCGCTTCTGAGAGACACTGCCACTCTGAGAATCTCTTTTTATACTCGGTCATGTTGCCAACGGACCTCATTAGTGGTAATTGGTCTTCCAGCTGTTTGTTATAAGTGCAATGGACTTTTCCAGTCTCTTATTGCTACCTGTCCCAACTTTTTTGAGATTTGTTGACACCATGAAATTTAAAATCAACATATTTTTCCTTTAAAATGATTCATTTTCTCAGTTTGATCTTTTGACCCCGTCATCTCTATTTTATTTGATTTCTCGAATGCTTTAGAGGTTGAACAAATCAGAATTCAAACAAAAAATCCGCAATTTTTTTTTTTTTTTTTGCTTTGGAAGTCAAACAAAATTCAGAAGTCGAACTCGAAAAACGCAGGAAAAGTGTGCGACTTCCGGAAATCGGTCTCTTTTGACTCTACTCAACCGCTGTGTGCTAATAAACATGTCTCCAAGAAAGCTACTGAGAAAAGGTCAGTTGTGTGGAAAACTGTTCCATTTAAGAAAGAGCCGATAGCTAAGCATGAACCAGGCGTGCATGTTACTGATCTTGCTAAGGAATACCGCATGGCTAAATCAACTATATGTGCGATCCTGAAGAACAAAGAGAGCGTTAAAGCCAGCGATGTGGCAAAAAGTCCAACGATTATCAGCAAACAAAGACCACAAGTGCTGGAGGAGGTGGAAAAATGACTGCTCCTATACATAAACGAGCAGCAGTTAGCAGGTGATAGTGTTAGCGAGGATGTGATCTGCAGCAAAAAGTCTTGAAATCTATGATGATTTGGTTCGAACGGTTCCACTTTAAAGCAAGTCGAGGCTGGTTCAAAAATTTGAAGCGGAGAAGTGGAATTCACAGCATGGTTCGTCACGGGGAAGCAGCGAGTTCTAACAAAGATGGCGCTGAGAAGTTCAGGCGGGAATTTGCTGATTTTATCAAGGCTGAGAATTATCTTCCCGAGCAAGTCTTTAATTGCGATGAGACTGGCTTATTCTAGAAGAAAATGCCACGGAGGACATACATCACGCGTGAGGAGAAATGACTGCCTGGACACAAACCAATGAAAGATAGGTTCACACTTTTGTTGTGCAGTAATGCAAGCGAAGATTTAAAAATCAAGCCGCTGGTGATTTAAACAATATGATAAAGAGTAAGTTGCCTGTGATGTGGCAGTCGAATTTAGTAGTCGGAAGCTACAGATTTTGTCTGTTGCATCCGAAATCCGTTAAAGCAAAGTCCATAAAACCGAGGCATGAGTGTACAGTCGGCCCACAACTTAAGAAAAACTCCTGTGTACGAAATCCCTGAGTTACGAAAAACATTTTCTTGAGTTTCCGTCCTCGAGATACGAAACAATCCCCTCTTATGAAAAGAAATTCGAAATTCAAATACGCCAATCAAAATTTCACACGACACACGATCTGCTCTCTCATTTGCTGCCTCTCAACATCCCGCCCCACGGGCCTCCTAGATAGAGACAGAAGGAAGCTTCACTCTTTAGTTTTTAGTTTAGTTTTTAAATTCAAATTGAAGTTGAGTTTGTCAAGCAGGGAATGCACTTTAAATTCACGTCCTGTGGGCGTGACCCGCAGCGCGTGCGCGGGCGAAAGAGAGAGAGAGAGAGACGGGGGGGGGGGGGGCATGCTAAGTGCTTTAGTTTTTAGTTTAGTTTTCAAGTTGTTTTAATTCAGTAAATGGTCAAGCAGGGAATGCGCTTTGAATTCATGTCTTGTGGGCGTGGCCCGCAGAGAGCGAGATATATATATATATATATATATATATATATATATATATATATATATATATATATATATATATATATAGCGAGAGAGAGAGGTGTGTGTGTGTTCATAAAAAAATGTTTAATAATGGTTTAATTAATAAATATGTTAATAAAATGGTTTAATAAATGATTTTCTTTTACTTTTAACACATATTTCGTACAAAATTGGTGTACTTTTATAATTTTTAAAGGGTTTATGGGGTTTATCCAGTCCAAAGATTGGAGCCTTGGAACGAATTAGGCGTTTAACATGTAAGATTCGACCCCTACTTACTAAATTCCCGCAATACGAAAAGGGCTCTGGAACGGATTAATTTCGTAAGTTGAGGGCCGACTGTATTTGTAACGGGAAAAGCGGATTTGGAACTCGAACAGATCGGAATTCGAACAGCCTTCTGGAACGGATTAAGTTCGAGAACCGAGGTACCACTGTATTGAAAATTGGCACGTTAACAACATTGCATTCAGTTTTTATTCACAATTTGTATAGTGTACCAACTTTTTTGGAATCCGGTTTGTAAGTAGCTATAACGGTATCAGCATCAGGGGATATAACAGTGTCAGTAGCAGAACCAGTGTCGGTACCAGTTTCCATAGAGGTGTCCGCCCCAGAGGATGCAACAGTGTTAGTAGCGGTAATTGTGTCAGTATCAGAAGCAGAACCAATGCCAGTACAAGTAAAAACAGTAGCAGTAACTGCCATTACCTTTCGTAGGAACATTGTCAGTATCAGTGTCAGTAGCAACACTGAGTAAATCTCATGTTGTTGCTTGTTAGAATCACAGTGTTCCACGGAAAAAAAACTTTTTTTTTCTTAATGCAGTGTCATGACAAGGAATGGTAAACAATTTAACTAACACACACACACACACACACACACACACACACACTCACACACACTCCCCTTTTGAAGGTCAGTGAGTCAGAGCAGACATATGGACTGTAGCAGTTTGTTCTGCACATGGTTTCAAAGCTGTGTGGATGTAAAAGTGCAGAGTATGATTCTCACAACTTGGTGTGACCAGAGCGAGTAAACTCGGGAGGAAGAACAATCATCCTGGAGTTGCATCACACTTTGAAAGTTGAATCTGATGAGTGTGTGTGTGTGTGTGTGCGTGCAGGATGGCCATTCAGGTGGATAAGATTGACTTCGAGAGCCTTCTGATGCCATCCCATGATGCCGTGCAGCATAGCAGTGTGCATGAGCGGGAGGAGGAGAAGCAGCAGGTTCAGGGAGGGCACATCAACAGCATACTGCAGCTGCGCTGGACCATCATATCCTTCACAAGCACTATTAGAACTCCGTTTTAACTCCACTCATCTTTATTTATTTATTGATCTCTGGAATACAAAGGAATATATTACTCACGCCACGTCAATCATAATTCATCTCATCCTTCACATGTCCTTCACTCATGTCCTTTTATAGAAATAGCAGTCCTCAGTCCCCTCAGTTCAATTCAACCCTTTTTTTCTGTTTAATTCAGTAAAACTCTACTCGTCTCTGATTCGCGATACACGTTATTTTACGCTTCAAAACGGTCCATTCTGTTTACTTTGTTTACTTTTGTTTGCCTCTCGGCTCTCTGTCTGTCTGTATGTTTGATTGTGGGACTGTCTGTCTCTGTACCTGTCTTTCTGCCTTTTCTGACTGTCTCACTGTCTTGCCTTCCTGTCTGACTGTACCTTTGCTTTGTCTGTCCTTCATTGTGCATGTCTGTCTCCCTCTCTCCCTGTCTGTCTGTCCTGTCTTACTGCCTGAGTGCATCCTTGCTTATCTGTCAGTGTGCATGTCTTCCTCCCCTGTTGTCTGTCTATCTTGTCTTTCTGTCTGACTGTAGCTTTGCTGGTCTGTCTGTCTATCTTGTCTTCCTGTCTGAATGTCTCTTTTCTTGTCTTTCTCCCAGTGTGTCTATCTGTCTGACTGGTTTTCTGTCTGTCCTGCTGCCTTTATGTCTTGTCTTCCAGTTCGACAGTATCTTTACATATGTTTCCGAGTGTGCCTGACTGTCTCTCTGCCTGTGTGGTCTTGATTTTCTGTATTGTCTGGCTGTGTTGTCACTTTGTCTGTCTGATCTGTCTTTCTGTCTGAAAATCAGCTCTGCCTTTATTATCTTATATAATTTTTATATAGTAATTTTATTTATATAATATTAAATAATAGAGTGCTAATTATTAATTTCTGGATTATTTTGTGTGTGTGTGTGTGTGTGTGTGTGTGTGTGTGTGTGTGTGTGTGTGTGTGTGTGTGTGTGTGTGTGTGTTTGTGTGTGTTTGCGTGTGTGTGTGTGTGTGTGTGTGTGTGATGCGATGCGATGCATATATATTCTCTCAGGGTGAATATCTGACATCTGCCTTTAGCATCTGCTGCTGTGCAGAGCTGCCATGTCGAGACATATGGAAGTGTGTGTGTGTGTGTGTGTGTGTGTGTGTGTTCGGAGAGACGGTGCATCATAGATCATAATGAAAGAGTGAGGCATCGCTACTGAAATGTACACAGGCCCTTTATTCCTCTGGGGTGACCTTTGAACTTTTCTCTTGTCGGCTTGGCACTCCCTTTGTCTGCTCCCTCTCTCTCTGACACACACAGACATGCAGACCAGTATATCAGTAACAACTGGCACTTAATGTCAACCAATGGGGGGGGGGGGGGGGTTGTAAATAAACAGGTGTGCGTGAGTGGAAGAGCCTGATACAATACTTCGTGGGGACGGGTGTGGTATTGGGGTGTAATTTAAGTGGAAGGAGAGCGAATGATAGGTACAGAGTGCAGGGTGCTGCTGAGGCATTAATGACGGATGATTGTGTTTACTTCCCGCTCGTTGTGTTCAAGGGCTCCGTGATTCGGCCCCTGTACTGTCTCCGTTATCCACCGAGAGGTTTTCTTTAATAGCAAATAAAAACAGCTATCAGTATACACAGTTCTGGAAAAACAACAACAACATTGCAAATGACCGAGCATAGTGCAGGAGTGACACTGGGCATCTTTCTCTTTATTCTTTTCTGCCTGTCCCTCTGTCTGTCTTCTCCTTGCCTTGTTTCTCTGTCTTGCAGGTATATTCGTCTCCATCTTTTGTTTACTAGGTTTTTCTACCTTTTTGTCTGTCTTCGCTCTCTCTCTTTCTCTGTCTCTCTCACTCTTTCTTTCCTTCTTTCTTTACCTCTATCCAGGGTCTTCCCCCTGTTCTCTCTTGCTCTCCCAGCCTCTCTCTCTCACTCTTTCACTTTCTCTCTTTTTCTCCTGTTCTCACAGTTTGTATATCTTTGCCTTTATTTCTCTTTCTGTCTTCTCTCTCTCTCTCTGTCAACTCTCTCTCTCTCTCTCTCGCTCTCTCTCTCTCTCTCTCTTTATTTTCCTCTTTCTGTTTCACTCTGTCTCTCTCTTTATCCCTTTCGTTCTCTCTTCTTCTTCTTCTTCTTCTCTCTCTCCCTCCCTCTCTCTTTCTCATTCCCTCCTTCTGTCTCAGTGAGTGATAGACTGTCATTCTTAGAAAGATGTGATGTGTTCGTCCTCTTATTATGATTATTATGATTATTATTGTTGTTGTTGTTGTTGTTGTATGGTCACATCCAGTGGAATGGGAATGCTGTGGAACTTTAAGGAAGTGTGATGTAAGAGAGCCGGACAGGGCTTTAGAGATCAAAGCAGTACTGCATTCTCGATCCGCTGCCATAGTAACCACATGCTTTGAAGTTTCCTGTCTCATTGGGCAGCGCCGTACCAGAATACGTAGTGTGTGGACATCTGGCTTGGGAACTATAAGGCGTCAGAACATCATGAAGTATATTATCCTGCTTTAAGATGGATGATGACCTCGTGGCAGTCATGCGGTGTATAGCAACTTTATCTCATTATAATTATCCACTCGTGGAACTCTGTGTTCCACATCAGGTTATTTAATTCAATAAAGATTAAATAAATAAATAAACAAATAAATAACTCATTTTTGATTGGTTCCAGTATCCCGGGGAACATCACTGTTGGTTTGTGAATACCGCGGTAACGTCCTTTTCATGGAGACTGAACGCTAGCCTGGTGCGAGAAAGCTAATGGAACCACTGAACAGTGAATTCTCATCTGAACGCGAGTCTCATCCACGAGAGCACGGCTACAGCGTGAGATCTCAATAATATCACATAGGATGAGATTCTGAGAGTTCAGCTCGGGGCGATGAGATATAAACCCTGTGGAAAGTCTTCAGATTTTAGCATTTTATCGGCGCTCAAGGACAACGATTATGGGCTGCTCTCGGGTTTGGGAGCTTGTGCGTGCGAGTTGTGTGGCAGCGTGTGGGCAGAGAGGCACTTAGAAAATAATAAACTGCTAAATGGAGTGCACACAGAGCAACCAAGTAAGAGCGAGAGAGAGAGAGAGAGAGAGAGAGAGAGAGATGTTAAAGTGATTGGCAGAGAGCATGAGTGGCATGATGGTCAGCAGAGTGAACAAGTGAAGAGTTAGAGAAAAGAAGGCTGGAAGATCATTATGAACATGGAACACAAACGGGAGGACAAACGAAAGAAGGGATGACTGAAGGATGGACTCAATAAAAATTACAAACTGTTCACCATGAGGACACAGAGTACATGATAGATAGAGAGATAGAGAGATAGATAGAGAGATAGAGCTTTATTGATCTCACAATGGAGAAATTTACTGTTACAGGCTCTCAAAATAAACCATCAGTAGGGGGTGCAAAACAGCTCAGAAAGGTGTAACATCATTGAGACATAATATTAGAACAGAACAATAAAATATAAAAATAACAAAACAATGTGTTGGCCTCCAATTTACGAAATTAATCTGTTCCAGAGCCCTTTTCGTATTGTGCATTTCGTAAGATGTGACCCCTACTTACATGTTAAACGCCGAATGCGTTCCAAGGCTCCAGTCTTTAGACTGGATAAAACCCCATCAACCCTTTAAAATGATAAGAGTACACCAATTTTGTACGAAATATGTGTTAAAAGTAAAAGAAAATTATTTACTAAACCATTTAAACATTTTATTAACATATTAAACTATATGGGGCAGTGGTGGTCTAGTGGTATAGGGCACTGGATCGCTGATCCAAAGGTTGGGGGTTCGATTCCCACTCTCCACAAGGTTGTCACTGTCCTCCCCAGTGCAGCTAACTGGGTTATCAAAGGCGGGCCATGTCTGTCACTGTCTATGGTGTGAGGCATGTAAAAGAACCATTGCTGACTTTCGACAAGAGTAGCTGCAAAGCCGTCGGTGTGTTTCCGCCCTGCGATGGCCTGGCGAGCTGTCCAGGGTGTACTCTGCCCTCGCCCGAAGTTGGCTGGGATGGCCGCCAGCCTCCCCGCAACCCTAATTCGGATTAAGCGGTTTCAGAAAATGAACTGATATTAAACTATTTTATTTAACATATTTATTAATTAAACCATTATTAAACATTTTTTATTAATACACACACACACACACACACACACACACACACACACACACACCTCTATCTCTCTCTCTCTTTTTTCTCTCTCTATCGCTCTCTCGTACATGCTGCGGGCCACGCACACAAGACGTGAATTCAAAGCGCATTCCCTGCTTGACAAACTCAACTTTAATTTGATTCTTTGAGGGATCGGAATTCCAGATGAGCTCAAATACGCCCACATTTATTAAACATTTACTCAATTAAACAACTTAAAAAACTAAAGCATTATTCCTTCTCTCTCTCTCTCTCTCTTTCTCTCTCTCTCTCTCTCTCTCTCTCTCTCTCTCTCTCGTGCGTGCGCTGTGGGCCACGCCCACAAGACGTGAGTTCAAAGCACATTCCCTGCTTGACCATTTACTGAATTAAAACAACTTAAAAAACTCAACTAAAGAGTGAAGCTTCCTTTTGTCTCTGTCTGGTAGGCCAGCGGGGTGGGTTGTTGAGAGACAGCCAATGAGAGAGCAACTCGTGCGTCATGTGAAATTTTGATTAGCACGTTTGAATTTTGAATTTCTTTTTGTAAGAGGGGGTTGATTCGTATCTCGGGGACGGAAACTCAGGAAAATGTTTTTCATAACTCAGGGATTTCGTACACAGGGTCTTCTTAAGTTGGCGGCCAACTGTGTATATGTATGTGTGTGTGTGTGTGTGTGTGTGTGTGTGTGTGTGTGTGTGTGTGTGTGTGTATATATATATATATATATATATATATATATATATATATATATATACACACACACACACAATAAAATAAAAATTTTGTAGACTGGCTAATATACAAATATACATGTATCTTGAGTGCAGAGTAGATGGATCGATATGGTTCACAGTCACAGGGGGTATATACCCCCCCCCCATCTCTCTCTGCCTCTCCTTATCCTCCCCTCTCGCTCTCTCTCTCTGCCCCTCTCACCTCCTCCCTCCCCCTCCCTCCCTCCCTCGCCCCCTCTCGCTCCCCCCCCCCTCACACACACACACACACACACACAAGTTCAAAATCCAATTTGTGTGATGAGCTATAGGCTAGTTGACGTATGATGTAACATCGGGATAGTCGTAGCCTGATGGTTACAGATGTGGTTTTGAGAACAAAAGGTTGTTGGTTTGATTCCTGAACCAGTAGGGTTAGTGTAGAGCAGTCGGGGAGTGAGCTGCACCTTCCCTTCCTCGACGTTCATAACTGAAGTGCCCTTGAACAAGGCACCTACCCCCCAGCTGCCCTCTGGGCCCCAAAGTGTGACAGCCCAAAAGAACACACTCTTCAGGAGAGCGAGAGATTGTGTGCATGTGTGTGTTTGTGTGTGCGCGTGTGTTTGTTTTGATGTTTTGATATGGATTTGGACTGTGCATGAACTGGATTAGGGTGTTGAGGACAGCTGGCTTTGTGTGTGTTTGTTGTTCTACCAATGGCAGCGACCCCCCCCCCCCACTACACTCCTCTTGATTGTATTAAAGTGACTCTGTGTATCAGGTGTGTGTAATGGTGTCTTCCTTATCTTTGTGTGCACCCATCTCTGAAGAGGCAGGGTGAGGCGAGCGTGGAGGGCGTTCTCACCCAGCACGTCCTGGAGCACCTGCAGCTTGCTCCGCTACAGTGGGGTAAGTGGTGTCACTGCACTACTACAAAACACTACAGTGTTGCACCACACCCTGTAGAACACCACAGCATCGCTACATCAACCAGCTACATAAGACTTACTGCTCATTGCTGCTTTACTACAAAAAAACCACACCCCCTAGAACACCACCGCATCACTACATCACACCGCTACATAACACCTACTGCTCACTACTACAAAAAACCACACCCCTAGAACACCACCCACCTTGCTACACCACACTGCTACCCCCTCCCAAAGCTACACATTATTACTACCTCACACTGCTACACCCCATTTCTTCACCACTCCCACTACGATATCACTTGATCTTGTTTCTTTTATTGCTATTTTTCCAAATGTTTATTTAAATAAATATTACACGAAGCATGTACTTTCATGTTTTCTCAGGGATTATACAAGGATAAACACTTTATAAATAATTTTGTGTATAACACAATCTGTGGTTACAGGAAGAATTTTATTCCCCCAAACGTACCAGAACAACAAGGAATGTTCTTTTTACGTATTTATTTATTTATTTCTGCACTTGAAGACCTTTTGGTTTAGAGATGAAAAGATGGATTTAATTTCTGTTTATTTACATGTACTTGGTGTTTACACACACACACACACACACACACACACACAGACACACACACACACACACACACCCCTCCTCCTTGCACCCTCGGTGGTGGACCACCTGGTTTTTGGATGAGTAAAAAGTACTGGAGCAGATGATCTCAAAGTAAATTTTGTTGTGTCTCATCAAATCAAATTTAAAACCGACGAGCATCACTAACCTTTGCATTGTATACACGTCATTTTTATAGTGTGTGTCCCGCTTCGATTGCACCTCATTTTGGGGTCAGGGTTCTCCGTCACGCTATTGCATCAACATCTGGTCAGTTTCAAACCGTCCGTTGTTCCTGATGAAGTCCTGTGTTATTTCAGCAGGATGTTCTTGTTCAGTGTTCCTCTGTAAATTGGCAGACCGAATTTTATTCTGGACTTCGTAATTCCTTCTACCGCTACAGTCCTGAGCGCCATCATTAATAACGATCAGTGAGCTGGAACCTGAAGCAGCCGCCATGCAAGCCCAAGCCATGACATTGACTTGAAGAGCAGATCCTTTCTGTAGCTTTCCATCAATTGGATAACGAATATTATTGATTCCAGAGCTTTCATGGCTCATCTTTGTTTTTGTTTTTGTTTTTTGTTTTGTGAATTCCGCTCTGGCTTTCTGATCCTTTTTGCTGATTCTCCAGCTCCTGCTGCTCCATTTTTGGCATAGTCAACAATCTATTTATTGGATTATTCCCACGACACAGACTGCTCTGCTTCCTTTTCTTCTTCGTTTTATCTTTTGTTTGTTTTGTTTTTGTTTTTTTAATAATCCTTGATAGAAAAACCTCTTTAATTTGAAAAGTGAAACAATTTAAAATAAACTTTCCAAATGACATGTGACAGGATGGGAGGTTCCTGCAGTAACGCTGTACATTGCATGTTTCTGTTTTTTTTCGTGGACTTAGTGTCAGCCTCCATCAGAACTTGGGGTCCCAGGCAGTTGCTGGTCCTGCATGTTTACATGTGTGGATATCGATCCCTCAAAATCATCATCATCATCATCATCATCATCATCATCATCATCCAAAATATTTTAGCCAATTAATTAGAATTGTATAACTTACTTGACCTGAAGGCAGCTCATCAGACCGTGGATTAGCTCCAGGGCCAGAGACAGTGTAGCACAGTGATTTATTCATCAATTTGTTTTCTGGAACATTTATTCCTAATTAGGGGATTGCTGGTGCCCATCTCAGCTGACTCTGGGCAAAGGCAGAATACACCCCAGACAGCTCACCAGGCCATTGCAGGGCAGAAGCATGCTGAAGGTTCTTTACGAAAGTCAGCAATGTTTATTTTTTTACATGAACCTCTCATTCCAGACAGTGAGAGGCATGGCCGGCCTTTAATAACCCAGTGATCTGCACTGGGGAAGGGGGGGGGGGGGGGGGGGGGCAGTGACAACCTTATGATAGTGAGGCTTCAACCCTCGACCTTGAGATGAGTAATCCAGTGCCCTACCACTGATCCACCACTGCCTCAACACAGTGATTTATTATTTATCTATTTATTTTTAACCTCTGCCCAATTACACAAATCTGTGAGTCCATCTGTTTGAAATTTTGCTGCAAACAATATCCTGACCCCACCCACACACAGTTTTTAAGCAGACTTATTAGAGACTCTACCCTACCTGAATCCAGACAGGAGTTATGGAATGTCAAGGTTAAAGGTAAAGGTCAAACAAGGACAAAAAGTTTGAAGCTAAGCGTTTATAATTCTAAAGTGAGTGCTGATAGACCTGCCGTTACTGTGGAGCACTGATACGAAACCATATTTGGACTTTGAAATGAGAAGTATAACTTTGAGAGACCTTGAAAGATTAAGCCACAGCCATCTGATAAATCCTTCAGTTGAAAGAGTTTTTTGACTAATCTGGTCACATCCAGAGCAGTGGTAGCCTGGCGGTAAAGGTTCTGGATCACTGATCACAAGGTTAGGGTTTCAAGCCCCACTCTCAACGGCTTGTCACTGTCCCCCCAGTGCACTAACTGGGTTATGAAAGGCCGGCTGTGTCTCTCACTGTCTATGATGTGAGGTTCATTCAAAAGAAACATTGCTGACTTTCACAAAGAGGACCTGCAAAGCTGTACGTTTGTTTCTGCTCTGGGATGGCCTGGCAGGGTGTACATTGCCCTCGCCCAGAGTCGGTTGAGATGGGCGCCAGCCTCTCCGCGACATTAATTAAGATTAAGCAATTCAAAACATGAATGGTCACATCCAGGTAAAATGAGCTCATGGGTATTTAAACAAGTATCTACACAGGCCCCATTTTGACATAATCCCTGCCATGTTCTGGAGGAAGTTTACAATTTAAACCTCTCTCTCTCTATCCACATTTACCACTGGGTCGCTTTCATGTTCTTATATATATATATATATATATATATATATATATATATATATATATATATATATATATATATATATATATATATATATATATCATCTTTCTTCTTTTCCTTTTGGCTTTTCCCTTCAGGGGTCGCCACGGCGAATCATCTGCCTCCATCTCACCCTATCCTTTGCATCTTCTTCTCTTACACCAATGACCTTCATGTCCTCCTTCACCACATCTTAATCATAACATATATATATATATATGTTAGTCCTTCTCAATAAAGGACTACTCAAAAATACTATATACATACTCATCCTTCTCAAAAAATTTGCATATTGTGATAAATTTCATTATTTTCTGTGCTCTTAAGCTCATCCACAGTGTTGGGTCTGGTGTCTCTCAACTTTCTCTTCACAATATCCCACAGGTTCTCTATGGGCTTCAGGTCAGGAGAGTTGGCAGGCCAATTGAGCACAGTAATACCATGGTCAGTAAACCATTTAGCAGTGGTTTTGGCACTGTGAGCAGGTGCCAGGTCGTGCTGAAAAATGAAATCATCTCCATAAAGCGTTTCAGCAGATGGAAGCATGAAGTGCTCCAAAATCTCCTGATAGCTAGCTGCATTGACCCTGCCCTTGATAAAACACAGTGGACCAACACCAGCAGCTGACATGGCACCCCAGACCATCACTGACTGTGGGTACTTGACACTGGACTTCAGGCATTTTGGCATTTCCTTGTCCCCAGTCTTCCTCCAGACTCTGGCTCCTTGATTTCCGAATGACATGCAAAATTTGCTTTCATCCGAAAAAAGTACTTTGGACCACTGAGCAACAGTCCAGTGCTGCTTCTCTGTAGCCCAGGTCAGGCGTTTCTGCTGCTGTTTCTAGTTCAAAAGTGGCTTGACCTGGGGAATGCGGCACCTGTAGCCCAGTCCACTGCTTCCACAGGTCCCCCAAGGTCTGGAATCGGCCCTTCTCCACAATCTTCCTCAGGGTCCGGTCACCTCTTCTGGTTTGCACCGTTTTCTGCCACACTTTTTCCTTCCCACAGACGTCCCACTGAGGTGGCTTGATAGAGCACTCTGGGAACAGCCTATTCGCTCAGAGATTTCTTTCTGTGTCTTACCCTTTTGCTTGAGGGTGTCAATGATGGCCTTCTGGACAGCAGTCAGGTCGGCAGTCTTACCCATGATTGCGGTTTTGAGTAATGAACCAGGCTGGGAGTTTTTAAAAGCCTTAGGAATCTTTTGCAGGTGTTTAGAGTTAATTGGTTGATTCAGATGATTAGGTTAATAGCTCGTTTAGACTATCTGAACATGATATGCTAATTTTTTGAGATAGGAATTTTGGGTTTTCATGAACTGTATCCCAAAATCATCAGTATTAAAACAATAAAAGACCTGAAATATTTCAGTTGGTGTGCAATGAATCTAAAATATATGAAAGTTTAATTTTTATCAGTACATTACAGAAAATAATTAACTTTATCACAATATGCTAATTTTTGAGAAGGAATAGTATATATTATATACAGTATATATAGTATAATGAACTTTATCACAATATGCTAATTTTTTTTGAGAAGGACTTTCGTAAAATTAATTTCGTAAGTCAAGGTACCACTGTGTATGTATATATATATATATATACACACATACACAGTGGTACCTTGACTTACGAAATTAATCCGTTCCAAGGACGAGCTCCTAAGTAAAAATTATTAAATAAAACAAAAATTCCCATCGGAAATAATAGAAAACCAATGAATCTGTTCCAACCCCCTCCCAAACTCATAACCTGACACCAACGCATATATTTCGCCTAATATATTACAGATAAACATGTACAAAACAAGACATATTTCATAATAATAATAATAATAATAATAATATGTGTACATCAACAAGAATAATAATTAATAATAAGCAAGAATAAAACAAGAATAAACAATAAGTCCACTAACCCTTCCGATCATCGACTGTAGCGAAGCTGTCACGTGGGCAGGCATGAGGTGGTGCGTAATAGAGAAGGAGGAGAAAAATTTTGTGCGTATGCACGCTATGAATGCCAGCAAGAAAAGGCTCATGGTGAGCTCCCACAAGGCCAGTGCTTCTCAAATAGTGTGTGTGGGGGTGTAATGCCGGGGGGTGCGTATGACCTTGGGGAACATGCTTTTTTGCCATACTGTACTGGAATTAAGTGTAATTGTGCATCCTCTACAGTAGGTGGCAGTAGCAATCTCACTGTGTTCCCTGTGGTGCAGTAAACATTATTTATAGTCACGTGGGGCGCTGGGGAGGCGTGAAATGTTTTTTCCCCCTTCCTATAGGGGGCATCACAGAAAATAATTGAGAAGCACTGTACAAGGCGTTCTTGGAGCGCGGAAGATTACACACCGAAGAATACGAGGCTAATCGGCCCGGAAAAGCCATTCCCCAGCAGAGCTCGTAAAAGCCATTCCCCAGCAGAGCTCGTAAATCAAAATTTTGCTGGTTGTATGGCCAGATTTTTTGTGGATCAAAGCTCATATCATGGAAAATTTGTTATAAAAGACACTCGCAAAGTAAGGTACCACTGTTTTTATATATACACACACACATATATATATATATACATACATACATACATATATATATATATATATATATATATATATATATATATATATATATATATATATACATACACACACAGGGATCCCTCGCTACTTCACGCTTCAATTAATGCGGCTTCAGTGCATCGCGTTTTTTTAAAAAGAATAAATCAATAAATAGTCATCAAATTAAAAAGTAAGGAAAATAAGGAAGAATAGGTGGAAAAGTTATGGAAAATGTCACAAAAACAATTATGCAAAAGAAAAAACCCTAAACAACAATAAAACAAGCCAAAATCTTACATCAAAACTGGATACATTGTTACAGCTGTGTGTGCATGCATCTGCGCATGTATGTATGTATGTATGTATGTATGTATGTGTGTATGTATGTATGTGTGTATGTATGTCGTCTTTTTCTCATGCAATACCATCTGTATGTGTGTGTACAGACGCTCCCCAGCTTACTAACGAATTAGGTTCAGGAAGGCCGTAAGGACATAATATGTACCGTGTTTTAACTCCTGTTTACTCTCAAGCACAGCACAGTGGATCTGATCAGATTTACAGAGAGTTTCACTCTTATCCAGTTCATTATAATACTGGAGTCAATTTGTTTCTTCTTTGAAACCTTTGGGACGAGTTGAGAAATGTATAGGTTCTGCTTCTCTTCCTGGACTTCCATTGTAAAGCACGTGTCACCCACGACCCCCTCTGCCAGAGCCAAGTATTAAATGTACCTCAGGATAATGTTTAATCATATTTCATACTTATATTTATGATATACCTTTCTATAGATTTTATTCCTTTTCTACTTCTACTTGTTCTTCAATTTCATTTCACTTTCACTTTCAACCTCGGTCTCCGGATGTTTGCAAAGCAAATGTTGGTAAGTTGTATTTATATTTTATTTGTCTTATTTTTTCATGTATAATTGTTATTATAAGCATTTATAGCATTGAATATGTATTTATTAATATTCTATACATATACGGATACGTCAGTCGGAGGGGTGGGGGTGGGGTGGGATTGATCCTACTTCGCGGATTTCGATGGTCGCGTGGGGATCTCAGTCCCGAATTAACCACGGAAAATGAGGGATCCCTGTATATATTTATGCAAGTGAGTTGCAAGTCCTCTGGAGAGTGTATTCCAGATTACACGCATCCTCTCTGTGTGTCCCCTTCTCGTTTTGTATTATATTTATCTTCTCTTGTCAGTATTTTTTATTTTGATATACTGAATTAATCCTGTAAGGGAAATTATTTCCTATGCATTTAACCCATTCAAAGTGAACACACACACACACACACACACACACACACACACACACACACACACACACACACACACACACACACACACACACACACACACCAACACACACTCGGAGTAGTGGCTTGCCACACACATTGATGCACCCCGAGAGCAGTTGGGGGATTGGTGCCTTGCTCAAGGGCATTTTAGCCATTTATGTGGAGGAATGGAAGGTGTTGCTCAGTCCCCCACCGACACACATTTTTTTCCCTGCTGACTCATGAATCAAACTGGCAACCTTTCGGTCCCAAAGCTGCTTCTCTTACCATTAAGCTACGGCTGCCCCAAGATTGACGGACACTGCATTTTGAATCTGATATCAGAATAAGAACATGTAAAGATGAATAGTGGTCAGTTGTAAACCCTGAATTTACTGGTTGGGGCTGTGATGCGATCTTGTCTGCAGTTGATTGCTGCCACGCTACACTGCTACGCTGCCACTTCATTTAGTGTGGCAAATTACAGAAGTGTCCCATAAGTGGCAGGCTCTGTTAATCATATGCACCTGGCCATTTTGGCCACTTGCCACTCTCAAACTGCAGAGCTTGGCAGGAAGTGAGGCATCATAAACATGACAGTCAGACAGAGAGGACACTTTCTGGTTCTGAAAACTACTGCTTCCGAAAAGTTCTGGTCTAAAATCGAACGGTGCTGAGAATAAAGCAAATATAATGTCACACTGCCATGCCTGGAAGGAACCTGGCATAAGAGTGTGTGTGGAAGATTTTCCGGGACCGCTACATTTAAATACTGCCTAAATGACACAGAATATATTCTATAGAAAGGTTCATGCAGACCTGCGGAATCTTTTTTTGATGGTTGTTACACAGTCGGCTGACATGTCTGATGGATTGTTTCCAGGAACATGATGTTCTCTTCATGTAAATTCAATGTCTGCAGAGTCCCCAGTCTGGACTACTTTCAAGTGGGGACTCGATAGTACATAGTGGACTAGAACAGCAAATCTTCAGGAATCTTCAGCAGAATTTTTGAAAAACAAAAATGAGCTGTTCTGGGGAATGAGGATGGCGATGAGTAGGGGGGGGATAGGCAATGAGGATCTGGAGGAAGAGAAGGATGAAGATGTAGAACTAGTTAACTTTACTACTCATAAGCTACTCTACTGATGATGCAGTGATAGTGATGCTTCTCTCTAACCATCTGTAGCTGCCAGTGTTTATCTTTTGGTCTCACCTCAGGTTCCTTGTAACCTTGGTTGGAAGTGACATTAGAAAAATGTACCAGGTTTCTCTATAACTTAAGCTGAGGTGAGCTGGTGCCATGCAGTTTGAAAGAGCCATCAGAATAGTGGAGGAAAAGGCTGTTTCAGGGTCTGTGGGGTGTACAACTGGCTCATGTTACCCAGTTCACATCATCCAGAACAAGTTTAGAAGAAGAAGCTTGTATCTGCTTACTTTCTGATCAGCAGTGCATTACCTTGACCACCGTGTCTTCCCTGTTCCTTCTTTTATTCCAACGAAGCTGCAGTCACAGTTCGAAGCTATTTTAAAAACGACTGGTCAGAGACTAGAGAGATCTGTAACGGTAAATGATGGAAGACATTTTAACCCTTCCAGGGGTCAACCAGCATTATACCACCAGTGGTCATGTTGAAATTAGCCATGGCTTTAAGTGCCTTATCAGTTCAACTGTTCCAACCATGAAGGAATCTGTAAGAAATAAATGGCTTACTGGAGATGTCTGTAGAAGTCAGAATGTACATGGAACAGTTGCTGCCGCGTACGCATTACAGTGACTGCCGGTTGACGTGATTGCTTTGAAGGGTGCAGTGCAGATGCTGACTTTTCCCAAGCAAGTCCATATTTCTTCCACCTACAGTTTTGCAAGGTACTGCCTCCAAATATCTGCCAGAATCGTCATGGAACGGCAGCAGTAGTCCCAGCTATGGTTCTCACCCACCAAACAGCCATGTGATACTTGTTCTTTACAGGAATAATGGTTTTTGGGAGGGCTTTATCTGGCCAGAACAAGACCTCGTACTCCTGGAGAGATTAGATCTTGAGCTTCAGTTGGTAACCCCCAGGATCTGGAGTTCGTGTCAAATGCCTGAGGAATCTGGACTGTTCTTCTGGAAAAGCCAAAGGGTGATGACTGACTGTACCACTCACCATTCATTCATTCATCTTTTGAACCACTTAATCCTAATTAGGGTGGTTGGGAGGCTGGCGTCCATCTCGACTGACTCTAGGCGAAAGTGGGGCACACATTGGACAGCTTGCCAGACCATCACAGGGCCGACTCTAACACAGCCATTCGTACTCACACTCACAACTACAGGCACTTTGAAACGACCAATTAACCTACCGTGCATGTTTTCGGACTGCGGGAGGAAACTGGAGTCCTTGGAGGAAACTCACGCAAGCATGGGGAGAACATGCAAACTCCACACGGACACACCCGAGCTGAGAATCTAACCCAGGACCTTCTTGATGTGAGGCCACCGTGCCGCCCACTCCCAATTCATTATCCATAAACGTTATGCTATGCTCCTCCGTCTTAGATCTTAATCTAGATGAGTAAACGCAATACCTGTACACACTGTAAACAGACGCCGGCCGGTTCAAGCACATGATGGTAACTGTACATCTCCTAACTTGCAGTGATTTGTAACAACGGCAGTTTTTCTTGACATCTGTAAGGTCTCAGCAGGGCCGGAGATTGTTTAATCAGCACATGGCTCACGAATGCAATTTCATTACTTTTTAACATTGGGAGGAAAATGCATATGATTACAGGTAATGTGAATTAAAAGCATAATGATACCTTTTTCTTGTCGTTCTTTACAATAGGAGCTTTGTTTCTTAAAAGCAGCACATTATCGTGTCAAGGGAACTGAAATTACAAAAACATGGCTTTTAACGAGCTCATCTTGCAGAGTTCGTTAGAAGTCATTCTGCTTTTGGTCTCATTGTCTAGATAAACAGATTACAGTCAGCTCGGAGGGTAATATTCACGATACAGTGGGAGAATACTGTATAAGAGTTTGGTAAACAGAACGACATATAAAAAAAACAGAAAAAAAAACATGCTTTCTGAAAATACTGTATAATTTTATTGTAATGGATGCTTATGTGGAGATTGAAAGGTAAATTATATGGCACTATAATTAACGGTACGAGTAAAACCTGTGAACGTGAACAAAAAACATACACAACATTTTCTTTCTCATACTTCTCCCGCACTCTGCTGCATTTCAACTACAACTGCAGCAGTTTAAGTTCCAGCTATGTACAGCAAAATATCTGTCTGTCCATTATCCGTGTTCAATTAATCCAATGTGGGTGGACGGAAAAGAACTTTAGTTTGTCTAACATGTCTTTGTTTAGCATGATGCTAATGCGGTGCTAATGTTTGTAGCCTCCATATCAAGTGCAGCCTTATCTCCCTACAGCCTGCCCAGTCATGACTCTACTTTGTTTTTTTATTATTCAAAAGGTTGTTCCTGTGCCTGTGGAGTCAGAGGTCATACAGGTTATACATCTCTGGTGGCCATTTTGAAATGAATGCTGGTGTATGGAACACCTTTGCAGTTTCCTTACTGAGATTAATAGCACAATTAAGATTCATCAGAATTACGGTAATTCAGAGTTTATGACATCACATTTTTTTTATAACATATGATTATCATGTAAATAGGTCAGACTTTACAGTGTGTCGAGACATGCTATGAACATGAAAAAGTGCAAACCAGCCCCAGGCTATGTATCCCTACCTACTTGTGAGAGCTCAACCAATTAGCTCCCATGGACTCCCTGTCACGGGCGGCTGTGGCATCAACCTGGATTCACATTCCTACTTTTTATTCCTTTATTTACTTTCATTGTGGTGAACCATCTTCAGGACAGTTTCCCCACTTCTGTATAACAATCATAAACAGTCAAAAATAAGTATTCTGGTACCATGATTTACGAGTGTCTTTAATAACAAATTTTCCATGATACGAACTTTGATCCATCAAAGATCTGCCCCATCCAACCAGCAAAATTTTGATTTATGAGCTCTGCTGGGGAAATGGCTTTTCCAGGCCAATCAGCCTCGTATTCTTCTGCGTGTATTTAGACGTGCTCCGAGAATGCCTTGTACAGTGCTTCTCAATTACTTTCTGTGATGCCCCTTATAGGAAGAAACACACACACACCCCACACACACACAACTGTAAATAGTGTTTATTGCACTTCATCCCGTTTGCTCGATACGTTTTACCCAGCACCATACGGAACACAGTGAGAGTGCCACTGCCACCTACTGTAGAAGATGCACATACACTTAATTCTAGTACAGTATGGCAAAAAAGCATGTTCCCTAGGGTAATACGCGCCCCTAGCATCACACCGGGGCACGCCCCACAATTTAAGAAGCACTGGCCTTGTGAGAGCTCACCATGAGCCTTTCCTCGCTGGCATTCGTAGCGTGAACATGCACAAAATGATCCTCCTCTTTTTCTGTTGCACAACACCTCATGCCTGCCCATGTGACATTTTTGTGCTCACGTGATATCTTTGCCGCAGTCGATGATCGGAAAGGTTGACTTATTAATGTTAATGTACATGTATTGCTATTATTATTATTATTATTATTATTATTATTATTATTATTACATCATTTTTACATGTTTATCTTTAATATATTAGGTGAAATATACATGTTTGTGTCAGGTTATAAGAGTTTGGGAGGGTGTTGGAACAAATTAATTGTTTTTCTATTATTTCTTATGGGAATTTTTGTTTTATCTAACAAACATTTTGACTTACGAGCTCGCCCTTGGAAAGGATTAATTTCGTAAGTCAAGGTACCACTGTGAATAAATAAATAAATAAATATGCAGCTTGTAATTCTACACTGTCCTGATTTGTAGAGAAAGCTCTTAAGAACAGGTCGCACCTTACTTGGTTAATGTACACAGAATTCAGGCGGAGAGCAAAATTCATATTTCATTCGTCTCCATTCGCATGCATTTCATGTCGGTTTCGCATTCTGCAAATACCGTCCTTGTCAGACGATCTACAATGGGGACGGGCGTCATGTTCCTGGAGATCTGCCTTCCTGCAGGTTTTATCTCCAACCAAAATGTTATACACCTCTCTGTGTTCAAGACCTTCTTCAATAACCAGAAGCTTAGGTGTGCATGATTAAGGCTGGAGGAAGCTCAATCTCCAGGAGCAGGTTTGAAGCTCATTGGTCTGGAGCAACTGTGGAGATGAGTTTCACCAGTGGATTATTTTCTTTCACAAAGTTTCTATCCATCCTTCTTCCTTTACTCTATCCGGTACAGTCCCTCCCTTACACACGTTTACAAAGCTCTGTAGGCACAAATATTTTATAAAATGCTCTGCCTTTGATTACATGTTTGTCTTTGTGAGATAATGTAGATATTTTTCATGCCATTTGTGTTTCACATGGATGATGCATTAAAGAAGTCTTCTTGATTGCTCTCCACAGCTGTGTTTGGATGTTCCCCGCATCATTACATACTGAGATAGCAGGCTTACCCCCACTGCTCTTGTTCCTCAATGAGGTTGCTTACCCTCTTGCTAATTACAGGAGACAAACGATAGGCTGCCTCTAAGAAGCAAGTGTCTTTCATCACCCCCATGAAGCAGGATGAATAGGTGACCGAGAACAGGCGAGAGAGTGAAGATAGGGGGAATAGCCAGAAAAAACAGGAGGAGAGAGAGCTTTAACCATCTCTGAAATAATGCTGATGAACTTTAATTGTGTGAGATGAGTGACAGCAACAGATGAACCCAGCTGGTGTTGCTCAAATTGAATTTCAAAACCATTAGTCTTGCATCTTAGAACAAGTCCTGTAGATGATCAGCCCCTCCGAAGACCTTAAAAGTGGAGGCAGAGTGTGTATTTGGGGTGTGCGTGTAAGGAGGAGGCTGTTCCACTGCTGAAACACAATGTTCTTTTGTGACAACGAAACCTCGAGACTGGTTTTATTTTAAGGAATTCCGCATGAATATTTTAAAGCAGTGAGTGAAAATGACTTATAGGAGAATTACCTGACGGCATGTGTGGGTTATTTTATAATGTAAACCCCATTTGTCAACTTCACTTACTTGAATGAGGCAAGGAGAACATGGGGCTGAGGGGAGGGAGGGGAGGAGAGAGAGAGAGAGAGAGAGAGAGAGAGGAAAACAACCTCCTTCGGCAGCATGCTGGCAGTTTGATCCAAGTCCAAGGCGTTCAGACCTTTTTCAGAATATTTCTTCATAGCCAGCAGATCCTCAAAAAATAGCTGCATGATTACACTCAAGTATCCAGTCAATTCCTCTGATATACTATCAACTTGGATTATGCTAAACAGTTGGCCAGCAGTAGCAGGAATGATTAAGAACATGCTGGAAAATGATCAGTGGTCTTGTATTCATGTAGACCGTGCATGTCACACTCACAACTCATAAGCTCAATGCTGTTTATGGCAAACTGGATCCAGCACAGCGCCGCGCATCCAAACTGGCACCATCCGTGTGATGATACTCAAATACACACTTGTCGGATGTGGAAGTGTAGGTTCGTTCCTAGACCAATTAATGCTTTCATCATGGCAAATGAAAACTACTTATTAACTGAGCACAGAGTCTGTACGGAGAGACCTCAGCACAAGGTCTTCAGTTCCAAATCGAGACAAAGGCAAGGTCTGTGCAGTTAAGTAATTTATTATTATTATTATTATTATTATTATTATTATTTGATTTTGATATACTGTTTGAATCCCACAAGGGAAATTATCTTCTCTACATGTAACCCATCCAAAGAAAGCACACAGACAGTAGGAGCAGTGGGCTGCCACAAACATTGGGGGGCCCGGAGAGCATATTAAAATATCCGCCCTATTCGAATAACTTCAGGTATTGTTACTTGCTGGTTTCGGAATAAGGCAGCTTTGGCAGCTTTCAGCTTGTTTTCCTTCTCATGACGACTCAGAGGTTTGTGATGTGCAGCAAACTTACAGGAAGTTCTCTGCATTATGGTTATTACCTGAGTCACTTTCTCTTTGGGAAAATGCTGAATGCTTCTCTAGATGCTGGTACAGATCATAATGAGTAGTAGCATAGTGCGCTACCTAACAGTTAAGCCTGGGTTTACACTGAGGCATGATGTTCTCCAAGGTTTTAGAGAATCCTGATGAGCAAACCATTGAGGGATCAAACCATAATGATCTTGAGCGAGTTTGGTGGAATTGTGGTGGACTTGTGGTGAGTTTGAGAGAACTTGGTGGAATCATGATTGATCTTGAGAGAACTTGATGGAATCGTGTTGATCTTGAGATAACTTGGTGAAATCGTGATGAATTTAAGGGGAACTTGGTGAAATCGTGATGATCTTAAGGGGAACTTGGTGGAATCGGGATTGATCTTGAGAGAACTTGATGGAATCGTGTTGATCTTGAGACAACTTGGTGAAATCGTGATGATCTTAAGGGGAACTTGGTGGAATCGTGATGATCTTAAGGGGAACTTGGTGGAATCCTGATGATCTTGAGGAAACGTTGGATTCATGATGATTGTGCTGATTGTGCCAAAATTTTTGACCATGAAAAATTTTCCCCACAATTTTTACGATAGATTCCTATTTGATGCCAATCGTGATAGAAAGTGGGAAGCAGGGTAGAGTTCAGTAGAGCCTCACAGACCTTAACAGAGTGTAACAGACCTTGATGTGCTATCATAGGGAATCTTGATGATTTTGGAAACATGATTCCTTTTAGTGTCATCTTTTCGGTGAAAGCAATGCTCATAAATCATAAAACACTTATTTGAATCGCAGATAACATGGACATCGTGGCACAGTGTAAACTCAGGGTAACTTATCGGTCCCACCTGTTCACCAATGAGATTATGTAGTGTTGTTACCATATAATAAATTGCCCCATTTACCACCTCATTCTGTAAGAGAATTCTCCAAGGTCTTTCATGGAAAGTGTTCTGTTTATTATCAGTCATGGGCATCTGAAAGAGAAGAAGAAAGAGACTAGATGCTTTCCGCTATGAGTGCTACAAACTTCCCTTAGAAAGAACATGCTTTCAGGAGTGGTACCTTCAGCTTGCCTGGTTGGTAGCTGTTGCATCATAAAGCAGACCTAGTTACATGGAGACAATTGATAAATAACCATCCTCCTTTTGGGCTGCTCCCGTTAAGGGTCGCCACACAGACTATCTTTCTCCATCTTGCTCTTTGGGAAATAAGGATAATCATTTGATAATGATGATGGGGAGGGGATTGAGTAATTGAGAAGTAACCATACTGAGTGAAAATCTGGTAAAATATTTCACCTGTGCAGATGAGCTGCACAAGTTGCAAACTGACCAATAGGACACGTCCTTCCGCTTTTTGAGATGCACACTTGTTGACGGAATGCTCATCCCTGTTCATCACTGTGTAATTGATCAATGAATCAACCATTAGGTCCGTTTCACTGTGATGTGAGTGGGCTCCGTGGTTTGCAGACTGAACGCACAATGACTGTGTTGGACAGAGAGGTAAAAAATAGAAAGGAAGGAGAGAGAGACAAGCAGGTCTTACGGCCTCTGCAGATAAGCCTCCTTCTCTTGAGTTATATTTGAATACACAAACAATTTCTAAACATTTCTCTGCAGTTGCTTCAGGCGGTGATTCTGAAACCTCTGTCCATCCTGCCCATCTCCACAGTTCAGGCCAGTGGGATCAGGTGATTGATTGGAGGAATTTTAAATGCGAGCCTGAGATGATGATGACTCGACCCTTTAAATCAACAGGCTGCCTCAGAGGACACTGTGTAACTGAAGTGTGTTTTTCCCACTGGACGGAAAGACAAATGTTTGGTTATGAGACATGGAGGGATGAGGAGATGGAGGAGAAAGGTCAACGAATGGAAACAAACCCCTTTGGCAGCGATAAATAATAGAAACAGAGCATTGAGAGTTGAGAGTGACTCCCTTTTTCTGATGTGTTCAATGGTGCTGCCCATTTGAAGAGGCGGTTTGTGTGTTTCGATGCCAAAGCAGACAGATGGTACAGTGAAGTGCATGCACAGAACATTCACAGGCTGGAAATGAGCAGCTCATTCAGGCCATCTGAATAAATGTTGCTGTTATTTAGTTCCTACCCTGTTCCTACTCCTTCTTACTCTGTTCCTGCCCCCTTCTTACTCTTTTCCTACCCCTTCCTACCCTGTCCCTGCCCCCTTCCTACTCTGTTCCTGCCCCCTTCCTACTCTGTTCCTGCCCCCTTCTTACTCTGTTTCTGCCCCTTCCTACCCTGTTCCTACCCCTTCCTACTCTGTTCCTGCCCCCTTTCTACACCGTTCCTACCCATTTCTTATCGTGTTCCTAGTGTGTTCCTACATGTTTTCTACTTTTTTCTAAACCTCTTCCCACACTATTTCTTCCCCTTCCGTCATCTTACCCTGTACTTTTTTACTCTTCTCCATCTCTTCCTAACATTCTCCTTTTTACTCTTTTTCTAAACATTAGTCCTCTTTTTTTTACCTTTCATTATATTTTCACTTCACTTATCCCTTAACATCCGAGGATGTCTTTGGGGTGCCTTCATGGTGCGACTTGGGCTGATTTGGCCTGGTGGAGCCCATCCCTCTCCAGGTCGTAGAAACATGCTGATGGCTTTGCAGCTACTCTTTACGAAAGTCAGCAATGGTTCTTTTACATGCCTCTCGCCATAGACAGTGAGAGGCATGGCCTACCTTTGATAACCCAGTTAGCTGCACTGGGGGGACAGTGACAACCTTGTGGGGATTCGAACCCCCAACCTTAGGATCAGCGATCCTGCGCCCTAACCACTAGACCACCACTGCCCATCATTATATTTTTACCATGTTTTTATTTTTCTTCCCACCATTTCCTTACACTGTTCTTACCCAGTAGCTCCCCCCACCTTACTGTTTTCCTACCCGTCTTACACGTCTACCCCACTGTTCCTACCCCATTTCCACAGGTCTCCAATAGACAGTTTGGAAATTGTATTAATTGCTGAGTAAACTGATGTCCAATCCCACACATTTTATTCTTTGTATTCTTAGCTATAGACATTGAGGAGCATCGTCCATAGCTGACTTTGTGAAAGTCTGTATTCTCGGTGTACACCCAGTGTTAACAGGACCGGCTTTAAATTCAATCTGAAGTTTTAGCAGCAAGTATAATTCATACTGTGTCAGTATTAGACAGGCTGGTAATAGTTATGGGAGAACAAGCTGGGGACTTGTCATCCATTTGACAGAAACAGGAGGTTTTGGGCTTTAGGATGTCATAAGTAACATAATCGTTGTTTGTGTCAGAGTAAATATAATTTAAATTCCACCACTGTGCTTGAAAATGGTTGATTCTATCCAGAACGTGTTGATTATTTTCTTTTTTTTTTTTTTTTTTTTTTTTTTTTTTTGCCACGATGCCCTGAAGGGATGTACTTAACCGCTCTTTGCTTGAGGAGGAGCTGGTCCTTGCAGTCAGCTAATGAGAAAGTTGCTTTGGGCAAAACTGTCAGCTTAGACGTTATGCAAATAAAATGTGCTGTAATGTGAGTTGCACTGAATTTGATTTGTTAGAGCAAAGGACCGCAGCCTTTCGGTGCCGTCCTGTTCTTGCATCATGATGATATCGGTGTCTGTTGGTTGTGTTCACTGTAGGCGTAAACTCAGTCTGTTGCTGCTGCATCTGGACCTTCCTCTACTAGTCCAATTCCAATTTGGATTACTGACAGGTCTACGTGCATCTTAGTAAAAATGAAGTAAATACACATCTCTCACTTTTAAAAATATCCGCCTGCTATTTCGACTTCGCACAGTGACTTTAAATTGTATGACGACTGCTAAGCTGGTCGATTTCATAATATTTTACCAGTTTTATTTTTCACTCGTTCATTTTCTGAACTGCTTGATCCTACTTAGGGTAACAGGGAAGGCTGGCGCCCATCTCGACCGGGTCTGAGTGAGGGCAGAGTGCCCCCTGGACAGCTCACCAGGCCATCGCAGGGCCTAGTTTTGTTTCAGGATTTAATTTGCGTATCTCTTTACCTCTTGATGTATCAAGCAATGCAGCTGTTACTGTGAAGCTGTTTCCTTGTCCTAGACATGTCCGAACCAAAACAGTACCATATTGTTCTGTAAAAATATGACCTGACTCCTTCTGACTAATTCAGAATTGAATGATTTGACTTGTTAAATTCTGAGTGTGAGTTTTTATTACAGTCTCACGGTTGTGTGTTGTTTTGCTAGAAATTCAAGTTAAGGATGAAATGTTGAGGACGATGTCCAGACTGCGATGTAATAATTTCAGAGGCGCTGCGAAGGAAGCAAACATTATAAACTTCTCCTTGTCACTATGGAAGTGCATGTAGCGTCTGGACTGTATGTTATAACTTTTCCATGATACGAGCTTTGATTCACCAAAAATCCGCCCCATCCAACCAGTATAATTTTGATTTACGAGCTCTGCTGGGGAAATGGCTTTTCTGGGCCGATTAGCCCCGTATTCTTTCGCGTGTATTCCTCCGAGAACGCCTTGTGCAGTGATTCTCAATTATTTTCTGTGATGCCCCATGCAGGAAGAAAAAAAAAAACATTTCACATGCTCCATGCTTGACTATAAATAGTGTTTACTGCACTTTATATCGTTTGCTCTGTGTTTTTTCCATACACCATAGGGAGCACAGTGAGAGCGCCACCGCCACCTACTGTAGAGGATGCACAATTATACTTAATTCTAGTACAGTCTGGCAAAAATGTATGTTTCTCAGGGTCATACGTGCCCCCCTGACTTCACACCGCGACCCCCTTGAGGGGCACACCCCACTATGAGAAGCACTGGCCTTGTGAGAGCTCACCATGAGCCTTTCCTCACTGGCATTCGTAGTGCGCACATGAACAAAATTCCCCTCATCCTCTGTTACGCACCACCTTATGCCTGCTCATGTGACATCTTCGTGTCCATGTGACATCTTCACCGCAGTCCATGATCGGAAGGGTTAGTTGACTTATTATTTATTATTGTTTTATTATTATTTATTATTAATTATGATTAATGTTAATATACATGTATTATTATTATGAAACATTTATTGGTTTTACATGTTTATCTTTAATATATTAGGTCAAATATACGTGCTTGTGTCAGGTTATATGAGTTTGGGACGGGGTTGCAACAGATTCATTGGTTTTCTATTATTTCCAATAGGAATTTTTGTTATACACAGTGATATGAAAAAGTATCTGAACCTTTTGGAATTTCTCACATTTCTGCATAAAATCACCATCAAATGTGATCTGATCTTTGTCAAAATCTCACAGATGAAAAAACAGTGTCTGCTTTCACTAAAAC
This sequence comes from Plotosus lineatus, assembly GCA_024760905.1. Classification (NCBI taxonomy): domain Eukaryota; kingdom Metazoa; phylum Chordata; class Actinopteri; order Siluriformes; family Plotosidae; genus Plotosus; species Plotosus lineatus. Next base: position 43,712,668 of record CM045742.1, read on the forward strand.
CACCCAAACATTTATAGGTTTTCAGATTTTAATGAGGATAGCATGCAAACAGTGACAGAAGGGAGAGGAATAAGTAACTGAACCCTCTGCCTAAGGAGACTTAAAGAGCAATTGAAACCAATTTTTACCAAACAATTTAAGTCAGGTGTGTGCCCAATCGCTGATGAGTGGCTTAAAGCTGCCCTGCCCACTATAAAACACACACCTGGTAAGAATTGATGAGAAGCATTGTCTGATGTGCACCATGGCTTGCTCAAAAGAGCTGTCTGAAGACCTGCGATCAAGAATTGTTGATTTGTATAAAGCTGGGAAAGGATACAAAACCATCTCTAAAAGTCAGGATGTTCATCAATCGACAGTCAGAGAAGTTGTCTACAAATGGAGAGAGTTTGGCACTGTTGCTTCTCTCCCAATGAGTGGCTGTCTACCAAAGATGACGCCAAGAGTTCAGCGCAGAATACTCAGAGAGGTAAAAAAAAAAAAAAACCTAGAGTGTCTGCTTAAGACTTACAGAAATCACTGGCACAGTCCAATATCTCTGTGCACACATCAACTATATGTAAAACAATGGCCAAGAATGGTGTTCATGGGAGGACTCCAAGGAGGAAGCCACTGCTGTCTAAAAAAACATTGTTGCTCGTTTAATGTTCGCAAAAAGGCACTTGGACACTCCACAGAAGTTTTGGCAAAATATTTTGTGGACTGATGAAACCAAAGTTGAATTGTTTGGGAGGAACACACAACGTCACGTGTGGAGGAAAAATGGAACAGCACCAACATCAACACCTCACCCCCACCGTGAAGCATGGTGGAGGGTGCATCATGGTTTGGGGCTGTTTTGCTGCCCCGGGGCCTGGACAACTTGCAATCATTAATGGAAAAATGAATTCAAAAGTTTATCAGGATGTTTTGCAGGAAAACCTGAGGCCGTCTGTCAGACAGTTGAAGCTAAAAAGAGGATGGATGCTGCAACAAGACAATGATCCAAAACACAGAAGTAAATCAACTTCAGAATGGTTTCAGAAGAACAAAATACACGTTCTGGAGTGGCCAAGTCAAAGTCCAGACTTGAACCCCATTGAGATGCTGTGGCATGACCTCAAGACAGCGATTCATGCCAGACATCCCAGGAATCTGACTGAACTACAGCAGTTTTGTAAAGAAGAATGGGCCAAGATTAGTCCTGATCGATGTGCCAGACTGATCTGCAGCTACAGGAAGCGTCTGGTTGAAGTTATTGCTGCCAAAGGGGGGGGGCACAAAATATTAAATGTGATGGTTCAGTTACTTATTCCTCCCCCTTCTGTCATTGTTTGCATGCTATCCTCATTAAAATATGAAAACCTATAAATGTTTGGGTGGTTTGAGTTAAAGCAGACACTGTTTTTTCATCTGTGTGATTTTGACAAAGATCAGATCACATTTGAGGGGGATTTTATGCAGAAATGTGAGAAATTCCAAAAGGTTCAGATACGTTTTCATACCACTGTATCTAACGAACATTTTCACTTATGAGCTCGCCCTCGGAACGGGTTAACTTCGTTAGTCAAGGTACCGCTCTATCCCATTCCAGCTTTTGAGGAGACTGATTTCTCATGTTTGCAGAGGTTCTGATTTCAAGGTAAAGGTGTTTTAATTAGTTACATTTTTGTCTGGTCCTGGATGTCCCCCTACTTTGCATATTTTAGTCTTTGTTCCCAGCACACAATATAAATACTGTAATTAGCTAATTACCATGAATTAAGTCAGGATTTAAAGTTGGTGTGACTAAGCAGGGGGAAAGACTGAAATGTGCTGGAGAGGTGATCTATAGAACCAGTGGTGGGATCCTTGGGTCTGGAGTTTCATATCATCCTGTTTCTTGCGAGATATCCGGCACGTTCTCGTTCTAATGGTGAGGGGATTATATCATCTAGCTTGGTTGCAAGAGCAGAGATTTTGTCAACAACACTCACCTGACAAGAACTCGCGGATATTTTTAGAAAGCAACGTGGGCTGGTTGTCGCCGTGCAGTGATAAAATACTGCCCACACACTTCATCTTTCTCTCGTTCACTCTCTCTATCTCTCTCTTTCTCTCTCTCTCTCGCTCTCTCTCTCTCTTGTTCTCTCTCTCTCGCTCTCTCCCAATACAGCACTATATCGCACAAATCAGGGCGGTGTCAGAAGACGCCTATCATTCTGACTGATGGCTGGAGTGGGCAGAGTCCTGTGACTTGGCTCAGGCTGATTTATCTACTTGTTTTTCAGAGTTGTCACCCAGGTGCTGTCCATCATGACGCAGAGCATACGTCTGGAGCCTTTCTGTCTACCCGGGCTCTGATATACCGGTGGGTGGGTGGGGGGGGGGGGGTATAAATATGGACAAAGTGGAGAGGAAGAAGAAGAAAAGAGGGTTTTTCTTATATTTTTAGGACCTGATAGGTTTTATTCCGTGTTATTATTAAAACACACCAGGTTTTTAGCTGCGTCTGTCCATCTTATCCGCTGAAGTATAATTTAATTAGGAGTTTTATAGAAGTGAGAGAAACATGCTGGAGAGGCAGATTCTCGGTTTAAAGTGACAAGTTTGTATGATGCTGTCTATTCTGCTGATGGAAAGAGTGAAAGAAATGAAGACTGACAGAAGAACAGAGAAGTTGAGTCACAGTAAAGAGGGGGCGGGGTCAGCCGTTCAGCAGGACGCCACAATCCGCAGCCGACCCTGAACATCATACGAATGTTACGATTGTGTCCACATTCCTTCCTGTTAAGATTTCATGGATAATCTCCTCCGGATACTGTAAAGCTGATGCTGTGACCACAGAGACCATCCTGAGCTCACCTCAGGGATTTTCATCCTCCAGGACACTCGGTCCTGTTCTGTCCTTGTCCCCACCTGCATACTGCGGTGCTTTATTATCACTAGTCCTGCACTTCCTCTCAGTGTGTCGCGTCAGGGAGAGTTCTTTGTTTTGTGTTCTTCACCGATGTTGCCTCTGCCTTGCATCTGCATTTCTCTGAAGCTGCTGTGAAAAGCACTGTGTGGAAAAATGGACTGAAATGGGATCAGTCAGAGGTGACCCGATGAGGAGAAGGTTACTGCTGTCGCCTCACAGCACTGATACATTGATACTGCACTGATACACACAATACTGATTCATAGCACAATATTCCACAGAGTGTCGAGGACGCATACCATTTTTATCAGTTACAAACTTCCAGTGATGTGATACTTACCACTTAAAGCAAAATGATTATACTCAAGTTATTTTCCGATGCTGAAACTCCCATTAAGTGTCACTACAGCGGTTGCTTGACTTACGAGTGTCTTTTATAATGAATTTTCCATGATACAGGCTTCTTTCCACCAAAAATCCGCCCCATCCAATGAGCAACATTTTGATTTACGAGCGCTGCTGGGGAAATGGATTTTCTGGGCCGATTAGCCTCGTATTCTTCCGCGAGTATTCCTTTGTGTCCCGAGAACGCCTTGTGCAGTGCTTCTTTGTCACGTTATATGAGTTTGGGAGGGGGTTGGAACGGATTAGTTGGTTTGCTATTATTTTTATGGGAATCATTGTGTCATCTAATGAACTTTTTGGCTTACAGGCTCGCCCTCGGAACGGATTAAACAGATTCCACTGTACTTGGAAATATAAAGAAAAGCAAACTAAAATTTGATTTTTTTTTTTTAATAAATCATATACAGTTTATTTATTTAGCCTTTCATTTTTTTTTTTTTTACAATGACAGAGGCAGGTCAGGTGAGCTCTGTGTTTTGAGGTATGAATAGCACTGTCGCTAATGGAGCCGATTGTTTCATTCAGAGTGTCATACCTTCTAAACTGAAGGGAGGAGAAACACACCCTGTAAACATAAATTTACATAAAAACACCACAAGGATAAACAAAATAAAATCAGAGTTTTATGGTTTATTTTCCAGTTTAAAGTGTGGTAACGCTGACTCCGCCTGCTTCAGGTGACCGTGACAATGCACAAGCGTCCATGGATTTCAGTCCAGCATTAATTATCTGGGATAATGTAATATATCCTGAGCAGTTTATACTAGTTTTTTTTTTTTTCTTTCTAAAAACGTAAATTAAGACTGTAATGTGTTTAATTTTGTACGTTGACCTATAGAAGCTGTTTCATTACAGAACAGCGGCAGGTGACTCCGGTCATTTTTAGCATGTCCACTAAACACCCATGACGTGTAGAGAAGGGTTTTCTTTGTTTGTTTTTTTCGGCATTCACGCTCGCATCCATGTGCATTTCCTTTTGTGGATGTGAATAACTCCTTTTTCAGATCTTGCTCTGATCCTTGAGTTGCACAACACATCCTGAGTTAAGTGAGGTCGGAGACCCCCATCAGCCGTCTTCATCCACTTCACCACACTTTCCATTCACGACATACCGCCCTCTTCTAATTTCTTTAGTGATGGACCTGCTTTCCTGAAGATCTTTTTATTCTTTCTTTTTTTTCTCATCATATCTATTTCCTCCACACTGATCCAAATCTCATTTCTTATTTTATTCTTATTTCTTATTTCTTATCAAAGTATAAAGTGCTGGCTGGTGATTTCCTGGAGGGAGACAAGAAGTCCCCATGATGTCCGGGCCCAGGAATCGAAGCTGTTCTGGCTTTATTCAGTGTCCTTGTGATTATTATTACACTAAGTGGGGATTTTGTACAGCAGCTGATCAGAGCGTGGCGTGTACTATTTGTTTATACAGTCGGCCCCCAACTTAAAAAGACCCCTGTGTACGAAATTCCCGGGTTACGAAAAACACTTTCTTGAGGTTCCGTCCCCAAGATACTAAACAACCCCCTCTTACGAAAAGAAATTGTGTGAGTTGCTCTCTCATTGGCTGTCTCTCAACATCCCTCCCCGCTGGCCTCCCAGATAGAGACAGAAGGAAGCTTCACTCTTTAGTCTTTAGTTTAGTTTTTTAACTTGTTTTAATTCAGTAAATGTTGAATAAATGTGGGTGCATTTGAGCTCATCTGGAATTCCAAACCTTGAGGAATCAAATTAAAGTTGAGTTTGTCAAGCAGGGAATGCGCTTTGAATTCTACATCTTGTGGGCGTGGCCCGCAGCGCACGCACGTGAGAGAGAGAGAGAGAGAGAGAGGTGTGTGTGTGTGTGTGTGTGTGTGTGTGTGTGTGCAGACGGGAGGACTAATCCCATTCTATGGATGTATGGCGCACAAAAAAATGCCCTCTTGAGGGACGGGTTGCGCGCACCCAATTTCTGATGGCTATAAACCGGCTTTTGCCAGAATCAATCCATCTGATAAGAAATTTTTAGAAAATGCAGATAGTACGGACCTGGTCCTCATCATATCAGTGAAGTGCCAGCGTTCGGAGAGTGAATCAGCATCTGTTACCCCAGGTACTACATGCGACACCCAACCTCAAACACATCACAAAGGGTCGTCCAGTTTGTACAGAAAACGAAGAGCCGAAATGTATTTCTACCAGAACGAAGTAAAAACCCACTGGCCTGAGGCGCTGTGTGCTCTTTTTATGCGTTTCTTTGAATAAATGCAGGGAATAGTACATTTTCTGAACAACTTAATCCTAATTAGGGTCGTGGGGAGGCTGGCACCGATTTCAATCAATTCTGGTTGAGGGCAGAATACAACTGGACAGTTCACCAGGCCGTCGCAGGACCGAAACACTAACTCAGCGGCCTCCTTACAAAATGCCCCCAATGGTTCTTTTACATGACAGTAAGAGACGTGGCCAGCCTCCGATAACCCTGTTAGCAGCACAGAGGGGAACAGCAGGGACAACTCGGCAATCGTGGGGTTTCAAGCCCTGACCTTCAGATCAGTCAGACGGCACCTGACCACCAGGCCAGCACTGACCCGCAAAACTAGTATATTGTGATTATACAACATCACGGTGATATTTATAAGTTTCATAAGTTATTTAAACTGTGACGGAACATTTCTGACCATCCCACCCACCTCTAATTGCTTTTCTTCCTTTCAATTAACATTCTTTCCTTTTCTGTGGACCACACACTAAAAAACAGGCGCGGGTCTACAGTCACTGTAGTTATAACGCTGTATCGGAACACGTGCTGCTAATCCTATAAATATTTTATCAGAATGAGTACATCAGAGGGACAGTACATGCAAGATGTTTTGGAGACAAAGTCAGAGAGGCTAGATTGAGATGGTTTGGACATGTACAGAGGAGGGATAGTGAGTATATTGGTAATAGGATGCTGAGGCTGGAACTACCAGGCAAAAGGCCTAGAGGAAGACCAAAGAGACGATTCATGGATGTGGTGAAGGAGGACATGAAGGTCGTTGGTGTAAGAGAAGAAGATGCAAAGGATAGGGTGAGATGGAGGCAGATGATTCGCTGTGGCGACCCCTGAAGGGAAAAGCCGAAAGGAAAAGAAGAAGAAGAAGAAGTTCACCAGGGTACTGGTTGGACCCTCAACATGTGGTGTGTTTCACAGTGGACACGCAGGAGGAACCAATGTGGTGTGTGTGTGTGTGTGTGTGTGTGTGTGTGTGTGTGTGTGTAGAGGGGATGTGTACAAACGGCATCATTGGAGCAGAGCAGCTCATTAACACAGTATCATTAAAAGTGCATTACACAACGGTCCCCAGTATTCTTCCACTTTCTATAATTCCCTGTTTCACAGCCCCACTGCCTTTCAGAGCTGTTACAATAACCCGATTAGTTACAGCACTGCTCGCTACTGCCATGCAAACAATCAGTACTCAGCTCAGGGTCAGTGACTTGCACAGATATTGTTATTTAAAACTTTTTTTTAACAGAGCCGAGTCGTTTATAGTAACCGAGTCCTGTTGAAGTCGAGACGTTACAGGGCTGAGATTGTAGAGGTGGTCCGATTGCTTCGGAGTTGTGATTACAGTGCTGTGATTGGCTGCAGAGTGAGAGAGTTGGTTCATGAACATTTATTTGTTACGGAAATGAGATTAATTACAGAGTTGACGTTTATTACTTGGCTGTAATTGGTCACAGAGCTGAGCTTTGTTCTAAAGCTGTGATTGGTTACTGAGCTGACATACATTTTTTTTTTTTTTTTTTTTTACAGTGCATGATTGGTCACAGAGTGATTTTTTTTTTAAAATTCATTAATTTATTTATTTACAGGGCTGTGATTGGTCACAGTGCTGAGATTTGTTTCAGAGCCGTGATTGGTCAGGGCGTTGAGATTTGTTTCAGAGCCGTGATTGGTCAGGGCGTTGAGATTTGTTTCAGAGCCGTGATTGGTCAGGGCGTTGAGATTTGTTTCAGAGCCGTGATTGGTCAGGGCGTTGAGATTTGTTTCAGAGCCGTGATTGGTCAGGGCGTTGAGATTTG
>CM045742.1:43732500-43740000 GCA_024760905.1 Plotosus lineatus
AACACTAATACAGATCCTGTATTCAATTATATAACCCAACAGCACTAATATAGATCATATATTCACTTATATAACTCAACAGCACTAATACAGACCCTGTATTCAATTATATAACCCAACAGCACTAATATAGATCATATAGATCACAGACTCGTCACCCCCGCGCCATGATTCTGATCAGCGGGGACTTTAACCACGCCCCTCTCTCCGCCTCTCTCCCGACGTTCACGCAATACGTGAAGTGCTCCACAAGAGAAAATAAAACACTGGACTTGCTGTATGCAAATGTGAAGGACGCTTACAGCTCCTCCCCCCTCCCCCCACTGGGACGCCCAGACCACAACCTGGTCTACCTGCTCCCCCAATACACACCCAGGGTGCGAAAGGAACCTGCACAGAAGAGGTCTGTGAAAGTGTGGACCGAGGAGACCAACGAGAGGCTTAGGGACTGTTTCCAGACCACAGACTGGAGCATGCTCTGTGACTCCTTTGGTGATGACATCGACGGCCTCACACACTGTATCACTGATTACATGAACTTCATGCGTGGACAGCACTGTGCCAACACGGAGGGTACGGTGCTTCTCCAACAACCACCCATGGGTCACCTCTGAGCTTAAAGTCCTCCTGAACAAGAAAAAAGAGGGCTTTCATCTCGGGACAGAGAGAAGCAGAAGAAGGTCCAGCGTGAGCTCCAGTGGAGAATCAGGAGCGCAAAGAAGGACTATGGGAAGAAGATGGAGGAGAAGCAGGCTCAGAACAACGTCCGCGCCGTCTGGAGAGGACTAAAGACCATGTCTGGATTTGGGCAGAGTGTCAGAGGGACAGCTGATGGTGACCAGCGCTGGGCGGATGAACTAAACTGTTACTTCAACAGGTTTGATTCTCCCCCCTCCCCCTCTGCACCCCTCCCCGTTCCCCTCCCCTCTTCACACGTCTCCAGACCAGCTGACACCTCCCCCCTCCCCAGGCCAACTTCACTTGACTGCTACAGCCCGACAGACACATCCCCTCCCTCTGCAGCCCACACCAGCCCCCCCTCTCCCTCACATCAGACCAGGTGAGGAGACAGCTGAGGCGACTAAATCAGAGGAAATCTGAAGGACCTGATGGCATCAGTCCCAGGTTGCTGAGGACCTGCGCAGACCAGCTCTGTGTGGTACTATGCTACCTGTACAACCTGAGCCTCAGCCTGGAGAAGGTTCCGTCCTATGGAAGACCTCCTGTGTGGTTCCGGTTCCCAAAATAGCACAAGTTTAAGGAACCAGCCCACTACAGACCTGTCGCCCCTGACCTCCCACCTCTCATTAAGACCATGGAAAGGCTCCTCCTTGAACACCTCCGCTCTATGGTGAGCCCCACCCTAGACCCGCTGCAGTTTGCCTACAGGCCCAACATCGGAGAAGACGCCGTCATCTACCTTCTGCAGCGGGCACCAACCCACCTGGAGATCGCCGGCAGCACTGTGAGGGTCATGTTCTTTGACTTCTCCAGCGCCTTCAACACCATCAGGCCAGCGCGTCTGCGGAAGCTGGAGGACGTGGGGAGTGGACGGGCATCTTGCTGCCTGGATTATTGACTACCTTACCAACCGTCCACAGTGCGTGCTGGCGCCGGCTGTAAGTCAAAGGTGGTAGTTTGCAGCACGGGGCACCGCAGGGCACCGGGCCCTCTCACCCTTCCTTTTCAATATCTATACCTCGGACTTCATATATAACACAAACAGCTGCCACCTCCAGAAGTTCTCGGACGACTCGCCATCGTGGGCCGTGTCCAGAGGGGAACGAGCTGGAGTACCGGTCGGGTCATCATTGACTTCGTGGACTGGTGTGAGCGCAACCACCTGTGCTTGAACACCAGGAAGACGAAGGAGATGGTGATCGACTTCAGGAGAAACACTCAAACACACACACACACACACTTACTAGTGAACATCCAGGGACAGGACATTGAGACAGTGGACAGTTTCAAGTACCTGGGTGTTCACCTTAACAATAAACTGGACTGGTCCCACAACACCAACGCCCTGTACAAGAAGGGCCAGAGTCGCCTCCATCTTCTGAGGAGACTCAGGTCCTTCTCGGCGATGCAGACCTCTGCTCAGGACTTTTATGACTCTGTGGTAGCCTCTGCAATCCTCTACGCTGCCATCTGCTGGGCCCCAGGCAGCACAGAGCGGGACAGAAAGAGACTGAACAAGCTGGTCAGGAGGGCCAGCTCTGTCCTCGGCTGCCCACTGGACTCTGTGGAGGAGGTGAGTGAGAGGAGGATGGTAGCAAAGCTCACATCCATCCTGTTCAACATCTATCACCCACTGCACCAGACTGTAGAGGAGCTGAGTAGCTCCTTCAGTGGACGACTGAGGCATCCTCAGTGCAGGAAGGAGCGCTACCGCAGGTCGTTCATTCCCACCGCTATCAGACTGTACAACGCCACTTTGTAACTGTCTGTGAAAATACTGGTTATGTGCAATAAAAACCCCGTGCACTTTAATCAACCACATCTACCCCACTGACTGTGAACCATATCAACCCATCTCTGCCCTCAGATACATTACACTTTAATATAGGCCAGTCTATAAAGTTGCTCCATTCTTTTCTTTTATTGTTTATTAATTTATACTATTTATGTATCTACTTATTTATTTACTTATATAATATATATGTACGTGTGTATGTTTGTATTTGTATCTATTTTTGCACCCCCTACTGATGGTACCTCAAGAGCCTGTAACAGTGAATTTCTCCATTGTGAGATTAATAAAGCTGTATCTTATCTTATCTTATCTTATATTCACTTATATAACTCAACAGCACTAATACAGACCCTGTATTCAATTATATAACCCAACAGCACTAATATAGATCATATATTCACTTATATAACTCAACAGCACTAATACAGACCCTGTATTCACTTATATAATCCAACAGCACTGTTACAGACCCTGTATTCACTTATACAGGTCCTTCGAAAAAATTAGCATATTGTGTTAAAGTTCATTATTTTCTGTAATGTACTGATAAACATTAGACTTTCATATATTTTAGATTCATTACACACAACTGAAGTAGTTCAAGCCTTTTATTGTTTTAATATTGATAATTTTGGCAAAAGGTAAAAAAAAAAAAAAAAAAAACCTCCTTATCTCAAAAATTAGCATATTTCATCTGACCAATAAAAAAAGTGTTTTTAATACAAAAAAAAATCAACCTTCAAATAATTATGTTCAGTTATACACTCAATACTTGGTCGGGAATCCTTTTGCAGGAATGACTGCTTCAATGCGGCGTGGAGTTATGGAGGCCCAGGATGCTTCGATAGCGGCCTTAAGCTCATCCACAGTGTTGGGTCTGGTGTCTTTCAACTTTCTCTTCACAATATCCCACAGATTCTCTATGGGCTTCAGGTCAGGAGAGTTGGCAGGCCAATTGAGCACAGTAATCGCATGGTCAGTAAACCATTTAGCAGTGGTTTTGGCACTGTGAGCAGGTGCCAGGTCGTGCCGAAAAATGAAAATCTTCATCTCCATAAAGCTTTTCAGCAGATGGAAGCATGAAGTGCTCCAAAATCTCCTGATAGCTCGCTGCATTGACCCCGCCCTTGATAAAACACAGTGGACCAGCACCAGCAGCTGACATGGCAGCCCAGGCCATCACTGACTGTGGGTACTTGACACTGGACTTCAGGCATTTTGGCATTTCCTTGTCCCCAGTCTTCCTCCAGACTCTGGCACCGCGATTTCCGAATGACATGCAAAATTTGCTTTCATCCGAAAAAGTACTTTGGACCACTGAGCAACAGTCCAGTGCTGCTTCTCTGTAGCCCAGGTCAGCCGCTTCTGCCGCTGTTTCTGGTTCAAAAGTGGCTTGACCTGGGGAATGCGGCACCTGTAGCCCATTTCCTGCACACGCCTGTGCACGGTGGCTCTGGATGTTTCTACTTCAGACTCAATCCACTGCTTCCACAGGTCCCCCGAAGTCTGGAATCGGCCCTTGTTTCACTTTTTCCTTCCCACAGACGTCCCACTGAGGTGGCTTGATAGAGCACTCTGGGAACAGCCTATTCGCTCAGAGATTTCTTTCTGTGTCTTACCCTCTTGCTTGAGGATGTCAATGATGTCCTTCTGGACAGCAGTCAGGTCGGCAGTCTTACCCATGATTGCGGTTTTGAGTAATGAACCAGGCTGGGAGTTTTTAAAAGCCTCAGGAATCTTTTGCAGGTGTTTAGAGTTAATTGGTTGATTCAGATGATTAGGTTAATAGCTCGTTTAGACTACCTGAACATGATATGCTCATTTTTTGAGAAGGACCTGTATAACCCAACAGCACTAATACAGACCCAGTATTCACTTATAATCCCCAACAGCACCCCTGTACTCACTTATTTAATTCAACAGCATTAATATAGACCTTGTATTCATTTATACAGTGGTATCTCACCTTACGAAAATAATCTGTTCCAGAGCTTTTTTCGTAACCTGCATTTTTCGTAAGTTGAACCGCATTTTACATGTAAAACGCGTGATTCGTTCCAAGGCTCCCAATACTACCCCCTAAACCAGGGGTGGGCAATCTTATCTGCAAAGGGCCGGTGTGGGTGCAGGTTTTCACTTCAACCAAACAATAGCCACACCTTCCACCTGTTTCCACCAATCACTGATCATCAAAAGAAAAGAAAAAAAAAAAACCCTTGATTGGATATTACTGTTTCAATTCTGAAGTGGAGCCATCTTGGTGAGATCACATTACTGTTTAAGACAAAGCAAGGTGATCTCACCAACATGGCTCCACTTCAGAATTGAAACAGTAATGTCCAATCTCGGTGTTTTTTTTTTTCCTTTTCTTTTGATGATCAGTGATTTGTGGAAACAGGTGGAAGGCGTGGCTATTGTTTGGTTGAAGTGAAAACCTGCACCCACACCGGCCCTTTGCGGATAAGATTGCATACCCCTGCCCTAAACCCTTTAAAAATTATAAACGTATACCTTTTAAGACCTCCTTCTGCTTCAATATCGTACCGATGGTAGACGGGTTTGGCCATATTCCTTTGTAATATCACTCGAACCCGTTTCTTCTTCTCACTCGCACAGGAAATCACATGCGCGTGTGTGTGTGTGTGTGTGTGTGTGTGTGTGTGTGTGTGTGTGTGCACACGTGTGCACGTGTTTGTGTTGACCATGTCTTAGCAGAGTTATAATCTTACAAATGTTTATGGGAGGTTAAAAGCCTGAGTCAAGAAGTAAAGCATAAAACACTAACTCTTTCCTTTACACGAAAAGCATCATAGTGGATTCAGCTCTATAACAGGCAATGGGATCCCTGTCCAAGATGGCGTCAGGTGGACCTGTCCAAGATGACGCTCCAGTGAAGGCGACATGAACGACAGCTCAGTTGTTAGCCAATGGGAGGCCAGCGAGACGGGATGTTTGAACGTTATTGTTATGAGAGCAGCTCGTGCATCGTTTGAATGTTTGAATGGCGCTTTTTAATGTTCGAATGGCGCGTTTGAAGTTTTAAGATGCCGCTTTTGTAACGTGAACTTGTTTCACATCCTGAGAGAAAAATTTTAGGAAAATGCTTTTCGTAACCTGAATTTTTCGTTTGGTGAGAATTTCGTAAGGTGAGGTACCACTGTATAACCCAACAGCACTAATACAGACCCTGTGTTCTCTTATATCATCCAACAGCACTATATATAGATCCTGTATTCACGTATATAATCCAACAGCACTATATATAGCAGCATTCACTTATATAACCGAACAGCACTAATACAGAACCTGTATTCACTTATATAACCCAACAGAACTAATACAGACTCTGTGTTCACTTATATAACCCAACAGCACTAATATAAACCCTGTATTCACTTATACAAACCTTTTATGCTAATACAGACTCTGTATTAATTATATATTATATTGTAATGATTTCCACAGTCAGATTTGACCTGATTGAAGGCCGTGAAGAGATTCCACCAATTACACAAACATGTGCATATAAAGAATCTTAAATCCTCCTCATCCAGTTGAGGTCCTTCAAGACCTCTCTGAACTGTTTCCAGGTTTGCCAGACAGGGCTCCGTGTCAAAAATGTACACTGATTAATTTAAAAAAAAAAAAAAATCTTTTTATGGGTGCCAGTAATTTGAATCCCTGGGCCTCCTCTAGATTGCATAACCCTGCAGTGTGAATTAAGAGCTCAGTGTATAACGTGCCTGTTCACTGTCCGTTGGATCGCAGTGTGTATCAGTTGCCTTCTCGCTGATCTCTGGGGTGTGTGGGCAGTCAAGCAAATGCTGATACATGATGCCACATGGTGGACTACTGCCTCCCAGTCATGGTAGGACTTTCTGTAGCTGAGTCAGTGGAGTAGCGCTCACGTATTTGCCCGTAGAAATGTTACTATCTTGACACTTTAAGGGTGCGAAAGGAAAGGAAAAGTGTGACTCTGGAGGCTATGAAGCATATTTGTGCCTTTTTCTCGGCCTCCGATGCACCACTGGAGAAATGAAAGCGTTGAGCTGCATGAATTGTTTGAGGGAATAATTGGGCTTTCATCGGATTGGATTGGACAGATTTATGTGCTGAAAGAAACACAAAGGAGGTCCCTCATTTAATTGCCTTCAAACCTCACAGGGCCGTCATGGGGCTCTGACTGAATGCTGCCGAAAGTAAACCTTAAGAAAACAAAGATTTAATCAAGATCATCATAAATCATCTTCGCTCCTAGAATGTGTCCAGCGGTGGATATTCCTTGTACAGCCGCATAACTCAATTTACACCTGTACTCGGGGCGGCTCAGAACAACAATATTGGACACGTTAGATATTGGATACATGCTAATACAAATAGACTGCTAATGACTAAGTGTGACTTTTCAATTGTTAGTGTTACCTGAGGTGTGAAATCTCAAACCATGTTTCCATCTGTCAACGTGCCATTTGAGAATAATTCTTGAGAATGTGATAATGGGACTGAAATGAAAGGTCCAAACGGATCCTGAAACCTACTACAATGAGTCATGACCTGATCACCTGATCTCCAGTCCACCCCACAAGTCAGGAAAAGTTCAGTTCACATCAGTGTCAGGTTACACAGACTACAGAGTGCAGGGTGCCTCCGCTATATAGCATGGATAATGTGCTTAATAGGTCCGATATGGGTTCTGGTTTGAATTATCCGTGGACGTGAAACAAATTACTCAAAAATCAGTCTCATTGGAGGAGGCTCAAGATTGTAGGAGTTTCATGTTTCAAGATCAAAGGCAATTGTCTGTTCCCTGATATCGATGCTATCTTGTATTTGGGGACCGTCACCTTTGACCCTGAAATTAACAATGCTCTCTTGGACGCCATAGTAGGAGTCGTGTCCTCATTGAGTTTGGTCAGAAGGTTAAAATCCATGCACAGGCGAACTGATAAACGAGGAGACAGACAGAGTCACAAACAACACCAAGTTCATTAGCTCTGCTTACACTGCATCTTAATTGAAAGTAA
>CM045742.1:43745000-43785000 GCA_024760905.1 Plotosus lineatus
GAAGATTGGCGTTGGTGGTAGTTTCACACTTAATCTTCAAGTCCTTTGTTGTATAGTGATGCGCTTGATGTTGTGATGAACGTGGTTTCATTTCTGAGTCAGCGATGATGGAATGAATAAGTGGGGGAGCGAAGGAATGACTGATGGAATGTAGGAGTGGGTGAGCGGACCAGGGGATTGGCTAACGATGGCAGGGCCGAATGTGTGATTTGGAGTGTGTTTGGAGAATTAAAGCCAAGGACACTGGGTTTTTTGTTTGTTTGTTTGTTTGTTTTTGGATTTGTGGCAGTCAAAACACTTTAAAAAAAAAAAAATCTGAATCGGGGCCTCTGTTTAATGCTATGTGTTGGGGAATCATCTGGACATACCTCCAAAGAAAGTGCTGTCCGCCCTCTTCCACATACCTGAGCTCACTGATGATCCCAATTTGGCCAAATTTCTGTGGCTGATGACTTTCCCCGGTTCTGGTTCTGGATTGAGCCCTGGCCTCTTTACGACGCTGTGGACGCGTTCGTGTTGCAGGATTCCGCAGCATGCTGGCGATATTGGGTTGTTTGTGTGGTATCTGGGTCTCGTTTCTATTGTTTCTGGGACAGGATGGATTTGGTTGTTACAGTTGAAATGGAGATAGGAGACAGTGATTTATTCTTCTCGTCGGCCCCTCTCTCTCGCTCTCTCTCTCTCCCCCGCTCTCGCTCACACTCTTCCTTTCTCTTTATCTCCGTCTCTGTGTTTATAGTTTATAGAAATGGGCTAAACTATATGACTCAGACGAACACTTTCGAGCTGCTTTTTTTAAACCACGGACTAAAATTTGCTGTCGATAAAGGATTCATTTGTTTTCAGTACACCGCTAGTGACTCACTGTGTAATCGTTGAGTCAACATCACCCTAATGGATTATTCTACCGTGATTTGGCTGGTAAAATATCACTATCAAAGTTTAATCTAAATCCAGGTTTTTTTTCATTTCCCAGCCTCTTCTATCAGGGGTAAAAACGCCTGGCAATCAAAGCCGGCATTGAAAAAAAAACAGATGGAGAAATACAATAAGCTTTCGCGTGTTATCTTCATATCTCGACTTGAGGCTTCGCTTTCTAACACAATGCACGGATTCTTTTAGCTCTTACATAATACATGATATCTTTCACTACAGCGCCAGGCTCATAGTGCTGCGCTGATTTCCCTCAGAAGATCAATATGGTATCCAGATTATCATAACCGAGAAGACTTACAGCGGTACCTTGACTTACGAAATTAATCCGTTCCAAGGACGAACTCGAAGTCAAAATGTTTGTTAAATAAAACAAAATTTCCCATCGGAAATAATAGAAAACCAATGAATCTGTTCCAAGCCCCTCCCATACTCATATAACCTGACACAAACACGTATATTTCACCTAATATATTAAAGATAAATATGTAAAAACAATAAATATTTCATAATAATACATGTACATTAACATTAATAATAATTAATAATAAATAATAATAAAACAAGAATAAACAATAAGTCATCTAACCCTTCCGGTCATCAACTGAAGCGAAGATGTAACGTGGGCGTGAAGATGTCACATGGGCAGGCATGAGATGGTGCATAACAGAGAAAGAGGAGGAGGAGGAGAATTTTGTGCGTGTGCACGCTACAAATGCCAGCGAGGAAAGGCTCGTGGTGAGCTCCCACAAGGCCAATGCTTCTCAAACAGTGGGGTGCGCCCCTTGGGGGGCACAGTGTGATGCCGGGGGTGAGCCTGGGGAACATGCTTTTTTTTTTTTACCATACTGTACTAGAATTAAGTGTAAAGTAGGTGGCAGTGGCACATGCAGTGTTCCCTGTGGTATACGGAAAAGCACCGAGCGAAAGATATGAAGTGCAGTAAACACAATTTATAGTTGCGCGTGGGGCACTGGGGCGGGCATGAAATGTTTTTTTTTTCTTCCTATAGGGGCATCATAGAAAATAATTGAGAAGCATTGCACAAGGCGTTCTCAGAGCACAGAAGAATACACGTGGAAGAATACGAGGCTAATCTGCCCGGCAAAGCCATTTCCCCAGCAGAGCTTGTAAATCAAAATTTTATTTGTTGGATGGAGCGGATTTTTGGTGGAATCTCGTATCGTGGAAAATTAATTATAAAAGACGCTTGTAAGGCAAAGTATCGCTGTATTTTAATATCAGGTCAGGTTTCGTTGATCCAATGGCAATCTCGAGATATATTCATTCATTCAGTTTCTAAGCTGCTGAATCCTAATTATGGTCTCAGGGTGGTGATTACAGTGAACTCTGTGCAAGGGCGGGGTACACCCTGGACAGCTCTCCATGCCATCACAGGGCCAACACACACAACGATTCACATTTACACTCACATCTAGGGGTGATTAGGGACAGCCAATCACACTACTGTGCATGTTCTTGGACTGTGCGAGGAAACTGGCGTACTCAGAGGAAACCCACACAAGCACGGGGAGATCATGTAAACTCAACACAGGAACTCCCCAGCCTGCGAATTGGATGGGTGGCGGACATGGTGACCACTACGCCACAGTGCTGCTGAATCCTGACAAATATTCCTAAAAATATTTGGTTGATTTCGTCCTGCTCTGAAAGATCCATTTATTTTTTATTAACTCAACAATGCATTTTCCACATTAATTGGTTCTGCACCATTTCTTCAAGCAGCACAAAGGCACACTGTTTCAGTCCTGAACCAGTTCCAGATTTTTTTTTTTTTTTTTTTTTCATCGTCAGGTTTAGTGCCTCATTGGTTGGGGGTTTCTGAGAGTAAATAAATTTGTGCAGTTCATCATTTATGCAGTAAGAATATTTTAATGGAGAAACAAATTGTAGTTGAATAATATACAGATAATAGGTCTGCAGCACTTTTTACACTCGAACCGAGTTGCTCATCACAGCAGGAATGTATTGCCGTTTTTGTGGAGTGAAGTGATTTAGGACTTAAACTAAACCCTCCCAGTATTTTTACTGATTCCCAGTTATATTGCGGGGTGGACAGAGGCACACTTGTGGTTAAGAGAGGGGTCTGAGATGAAGGTCTAACAGGGATTTGAACCCACATTCTCCTGATTATGAGCTCAGCACTGTCACCACTGCACAGCAGTCAGAATACAGTAGTACCCCGTCTAACGAGTGTCTTTTATAACGAATTTTCCATGATACGAGCTTCGCTCCACCAAAAATCTGCCCCATCCAACCAGCAAAAAATTTATTGACGAGCTCTGCTGGGGAAATGGCTTTTCTGGGCCGATTAGCCTCGTATTCTTCCGCGTGTGTTCCTCCATGCTCTGATAATGCCTTGTACAGTGCTTCTCATTTATTTTCTGTGACGCCCCCTCAAGGAAGGGAAAAAAAAAAATGTTTCATGTCTGTGCGCGTGACTATAAATAATGTTTACTGCACTTCATATCGTTTGCTCAGTGCTTTTTCCCTACACCATAGGGAACACAGTGACAGTGCCACTGCCACCTACTGTAGTGGACATACAATTACACATAATTCTAGAATAGTATGGCAAAAAACCATGTTCCCCAGTCCACCCTCCCCCCTGGGCATCACACCGCACATCCCACTATTTGAGAAGCACTGGCCTTGCGAGAGCTCACCACAAGCCTTTCCTCGCTGGCATTCGTAGCGTGCACATGCACAAAATTATCTTCCTCCTCCTCTGTTGCGCACCGCTTCATGCCTGCTCACATGACGTCTTTGTGCCCACATGACATCTCTGCCGTAGTCGATGATCGGAAGGGTTAGATGACTTATCGTTTATTCTTGTTTTATTATCATTTATTATTAATTATTATTAATATTAATGTAGACTTTTATTATTATTATTATTATTATTATTATTATTATTATTATTATTAAACATTTATTGTTTGTACATGTTTATCTTTAACATATTAGGTGAAATATACGTGTTTGTGTCAGGTTATATGAGTTTGGGAGGGGCTTGGAATGGATCTATTAGTTTTCTATTATTTCCGATGGGAATTTTTGTTTTATTTAATGAACATTTTGGTTTATGAGCTCGCCCTCGGAATGGATTGTTTTCGTTAGACAAGGTACCACTGTAGTTTATTGATCCTGGAGGAAATTGTGTGCGACACATTGCTTCAATCCAATTATCGAATAAAGATAAAGTCTGAAGTTAAATATTCCAAATATCTATATAAAGAAAGACAGAAGGAATCCTGTTAGTATTATAAGCACAGTGCTATCAGTATGATCGATAGCACAATGTAAATGTAGATGTTGAGGTATAACAGTAGATATTGTTGCTATATGCTGTGTATCCACAATCAGCTGTTCCAAGCAGCGTTTGGCAGATGTCGAGCGTTCGGCAGATGTTGAGCGACTTTATCTACCTCACAGAATAGAGACAGCTCTGTCCCTTTTTGGAAAGTAGATACGCAAACTAAAACAACCTCTGGTGGAAATAATAAAATGTAAATAGCTCATGTAGTGTCGTACGAACCTGAAGAACAAATGAATTTCCAAGAACAGATGTTAGAGAATTATATCAGGAACAGATCAGAGAAACCACCGCACACGTTCACCTCTGCCCTCTATTTTTATTTTAGTTTGTTAGTCGTAAGTAACCTTTTGATATAAATAAATAAACACAAATTCTGACTCCACAGATATCTTGTGACACACTATTTTTGTTTACCGACTGTGTTCTCGCTCCCTCTGTACCTGAAACATGTGAGACTTGGTGCAGTTGTGCGAATTTGACTCAACACTCCTCCCCGAGTGCTGCGTATCACTTTGATGAGCGGAGTTCTATAAATAATGTAGCCATGTGGGTTAAATTTAGGTGTCTGTGTGCTCATTTTAGCAGCTTGTGAGCTATTTCTGGCTCCTTCTTTCACGTGCTCGGTGTCTGAATTATTCAGAGGCAAAGTGAAACGAAAGAGGTGAGGTTGGGCATCATCACATAGCAAGATTCGCCTTGAAGAGAAACACAGACGCAAAGAGGGGACACATACACACGCAGAGAGAGAGAGAGAGAGAGAGAGAGAGAGAGATGGTGAAGAGACACACAGAGAGAGAGAGAGAGAGAGATAGAGAGACAGGTGGTGGAGAGACATGCACACACCAAGATAGAGAGAGATGGTGGTGAGACACGCATACAGAGAGAGAGAGAGAGAGAGAGACTTTCACATACAGAGAGAGAGAGCGGCGCTACAATATCTCTTTTCATGTTTTTTTCTTTTATTCCCGCTGTGGTACATTCAGATGAACTCAGATTTTTGTCCTCGCTATTATCTTCTCCTGTACAGTGGTATCTCACCTTACGAAATTAGTCTGTTCCAGATGCGGTTTCGTAATCTGGATTTTTCGTAACTACAATCGCATTTTACATGTAAAACACGTGATTTGTTCCAAGGCACCCAATATTACCTCTAAACCCTTTAAAAATGATAAACACATACCTTTTAAGGTACTTACTTCGTGTTGACCATGTCTTCTTAGCAGAGTTATAATCTTACAAATGTTTATGCAAGGTTAAAAGCCTGAGCCAAAAAATAAAGTTGCAATGAGCACACGAAAAACTCATGAAACAACAGTAACTCTGTCCTTTACACAAAAAGCATCATGGGTATTATGGAGATACAGCTCCATAATAGCCAATGGGCGGGAGCTGCATCATCCCTCCTAGCCAATGGGAGGCCAGTGTGTCGGGATGTTGGGAGATAGTCAATGGGAGAGCAACTCGTGTATTGTTTGAATATTTGAGATGGTGCTTTCGTAACATGAACTTGTTTCTTATCCAGAGACAAAATTTTTAGGAAAATATTTTTCGTAACCTGGATTTTTTGTTTGCTAGGACTATCGTAAGGTGAGGTACCACTGTAATTCTTTAATATCTTTTCCTTTCCCCGACTTAAAATTGTATAATATTAAATAGGGTTTGTTTGTTTTTTTTTTACTCGTTTTTGAGATCAAAGGAATTTTTATTTATTTATTTATTTATTCGTTTTAGATTAAGTAGTAAGAATTGTATGATGCTTTTATTTTGATAGTGTAGGAAGTGACTGAAGTGAAAATGTCCTCTCATCTTTGACACTAAAATAAAACAATAAAACCAAAAGATTCAAACAGCAAGAAGAGTTAATCTGGATATTTTTACATATTTTTATTTGGTCTTAAGGTCAGAAAAACTGCAAACTTGAGACTAAAGAGTGTTTTCACTACCTACCTCCTCACCCACCTACTTACCACCACGTCTACCTCCTCACCCACCTACTTACCACCACGCCCACCTCCTCACTCACCTACTTACCACCACGCCCACCTCCTCAACCACCTACTTACCACCACGCCTACCTCTTTACCAACCTATTTACCACGCCTACCTCCTCACCCACCTACTTACCACCACGTCTACCTCCTCACCCACCTACTTACCACCACGCCTACCTCCTCACTCACCTACTTACCACCACGCCCACCTCCTCAACCACCTACTTACCACCACGCCTACCTCTTTACCAACCTATTTACCACGCCTACCTCCTCACCCACCTACTTACCACCACGTCTACCTCCCCACCCACCTACTTACCACCACGCCCACCTCCTCACTCACCTCCTTACCACCACGCCCACCTCCTCAACCACCTACTTACCACCACGCCTACCTCTTTACCAACCTATTTACCACGCCTACCTCCTCACCCACCTACTTACCACCACGTCTACCTCCTCACCCACCTACTTACCACCACGCCTACCTCCTCACTCACCTACTTACCACCACGCCCACCTCCTCAACCACCTACTTACCACCACGCCTACCTCTTTACCAACCTATTTACCACGCCTACCTCCTCACCCACCTACTTACCACCACGTCTACCTCCTCACCCACCTACTTACCACCACGCCCACCTCCTCAACCACCTACTTACCACCACGTCTACCTCCTCACCCACCTACTTACCACCACGCCCACCTCCTCAACCACCTACTTACCACCACGCCTACCTCTTTACCAACCTATTTACCACGCCTACCTCCTTACCCACCTACTTACCACCATGCCTTTTTGTTTACCCACGTACTTACCAACACGCCTACCCCCTTACCCACCTGCTTGCCTACTGTCCTCCCTGTTTGCCTACTTACCAATGTGTCCACTCGCTTTCCTCCCTGGTCACCAACTTTTCCCCTGCATGCATCTGTCTCTCCTTGCCGATATACTATTCTCCAATCCTGCCTTCATATTTCCTGCATGGCTTCCTGTTTACCTTACCACCTGTCTGCTTAACCCCTTCCTGTGGCACTGACTGCTTATTTTTGTCCCTGCCTGTCACCTTTTATGCCTTCTTTACCTCCCTGCATGCCTGCAACTCTGCCTGGTTATCCACTTCTCTGCCTGTCTGTTTACCTTCCTGTGTACCACGCTGCTATCTGACATGAAAAAGGATGAAATGAAGGAGTCTGTTTAAAAAGGCGAGAGGGGGTTTACCAGCTGACATCACCACTAACCTTTCTTTGAATTCCTTCTTGATTCATTGTACAATATAATGTAATCCATATAGTGAGCCGCTCATGCTGATAATCGAATGACCTCTAATATCAACATTCTATTTTGCATATTACCCATAGAGCTTAGCACCAGATAAATCATCATCTTATTCTGTATTGGGAGGATTGTCTTTGTTAGTATCACACTCGGCTCATTGGCGGTCTTGGGCTTTTCACTCAGGCTGCTCTGTGACAGTGTCAATTATAAAAGGTGCTATTGAAGTAAAATGACCGCGCATGACCTTTATAACTGATCACCTTGTTGAGTGATTTACGACCGCCTGGATAATAAAATCTAGATCGGAATTATTGAGTATATTAGACATGAACATGACTGACTGACTAAAAAAGTGGTCAACAATTTACTTTCTATCACTCTGAGAGGCTCAGGCTTGCTGGCCCAGAACACACTCGCCGTGTCAGCATTTGAATAAAAGCTCATTTCACAAATGGAGTATTTGGTATAATTGAAAAAGTAAAGCTTGGAGATCATATTTCTGAATCAGCATTTATTTAAGAGAACATCATCCAGGTCTGCTCTTCGAACGCACAGACCTCTGCTGAAAATCATTAGCGCCATGCCACAAGCACCTGTCAGTCTGAAGGTCATGTCTGCTTGCTCGTCATATTTTATATGTATCACAATTATAAGTGCAGAGCGTAATTAATATTCCATAATTCTCAGAAACAAATAGCACACACACACACACACACACACACACACACACACACACACACGCAGCAGCTTCTTTCTTATTTCCTGTATAGCAGTTGCACAGATTGTGTGTTTGTTCTTCATGTCATAGGCCACGACGTCATTCAAACAGGAAATTGTTGATTTTAATATGGATTTGACTGTGTGATTGAGGGCAGAGGACGCTCAGGTCAGTTTGTGAAACGAGCAGCCTGCTTATTCAGTCCGAAGTGCTTCAAGGTGGATTTTGATCTGTACGTCTGCTCTCTGTGTATAGTAGAAGTCACAGAGCGTCAGCTTCTTCTGTCCAACCTGCCCCATCACATCTATTTTAGAAAAGGGTGCTTTTTTTTTTTTAGAAAAAAGCTTTGTGTGCTGTTACAGCAAGACCAGCCGCATATACGCCCACGCACCCCAACACATGTCCGTAAGTGTCCAGGCCAGTCACAAGTGAGGATGAGTTCCTCGTAGTTTAGATTCATTCATTTTCTAAGCCATGTAATCTTACTGAGAGTCACGCAGAGGATGGCGCCCACCCCCACCTCAGACGACTCTTGAAGAGGGGGGGGGGGGGTACACCCTGTACAGCTCACCAGGCCATTGCATGGCCTACATACATATAACCATTCACTCTTGCACCTAGGGGCAATGTGGTGGGGCCGGTGGCGTAGTGGTTAGGGTGCTGTGCTCATGATCAGAAGGTTATGTGTTCGAATCCCAGTGAGACCCCCTCTGTGCTAAGACCTCTGGTCAAGGTCTTCACCACAAGTGTGCCTCTGTTCACCCAGCAGTATAGATGGGTACCAGTAAAATATACTAGGAAGGTAACCTGCGATGGACCAGCATCCCATCCAGGGGCTCATCAGGCCGGTGCTTACTCCTGGTCGCTTCATGCTACAGAAACCGGGAATAAGCACCAGCCTGATGAGCCACTGGGCTCGGGTGTAAAGCCCAACAGAATTAGCATACTGTGCATGTTTATGGACTGTGGGAGGAACCAGTAACCATGTGTTTTGTGTGTGTGTGTGTGTGTGTGTAACTATGTTTGCTGTGCTAAACGGTATGCGGCATGCTGTCGTTTCCCTGTGTGGAATTTGTATATTAGCACTACAAGACTGGCACGGCCTACACTCGCTCACCCGCTGCTTTGATGCGCTGTTTAGATTAGTATAATGAGCGCACACTCAGTAGTTAGTATTCCTCCCGTGGCCGTCGCTCTCTCTGTAATTGGAGACCTCTTTAAGGTCAAACACTTGAGCACAGACAGACCGGAGACACGACACAAGTCCTGAACGTCATTTTTTGTTCCCTTCTTTCTCTGCATCTTTTTTCTTCTGTCTTCCTTCATGATAGTAGGCATCATCATCATTCATCATTAGTTTGTCCTACATGTTAAATAAATAGATAAAATGTACTCTTATTTTGAAATGCAAATGTTTCAAAATAAGAGCTGTTTAATAACCAGCTATTTTTTTTTCTGCCGTTAATTTCTCTGCCCAGGTTCTGTTTATAATTATTGTTATTATTTTTACATGTACTGTATTCCATTTCGGACCTCCTTCTATAAAGCAGCTAATGTGTGTTAGCATGTCGAACCGAGCGATTCATGTCCCGCTGCTTATTCTTTTTACTATCGACATTATATTTTTTCACCCCTGCCTTTGTATTCCAGTCTTGAGTGAAATTTATATTCTTTTCCATTTGATCGCAGATTATTGTTCATTTCGATGATGGGTTGATGAGTTTTATGTGAACTGCACTGGGCACGGTTCCTTTAATGCATCACATTATTGTAATTATCCCTCAGTCGGAGCTTTGATTCGTGCCGTGTTGCCTGTCCAGCTCTGGTACGGCTGCAAATCTTTCTCTGCAAAGCCTTTAGTGTACCATTAGCACTAAAAGCAGGCATAAACATTACGGGAGACAAACATTACTTCTTTCTCTCCTCACACATAAAGCTGCATCAGAAAAAAAAAAAAAAAACTCATAAAGCAATAAATGGAAATGTCTGACTTTGATGTGGAAGCAGTAGTTTCTCTTGTTCCTCGAGCAACTTGTGCATCATCTCAGTTTCGGTACTTCCATGTGCTGCACTGTGCATACGACATACAGTACTTCCTTCTCTGTTATTACCTCTGCCCCGCCCCCCCGGAGGTAATGTTTTACCCGTGGATTGTGTGTCTGTTAGCACTGTTACACAAAAAGTTATAAGCATTTATATATATATATATATATATATATATATATATATATATATATAT
The DNA here is from genome assembly GCA_024760905.1 of Plotosus lineatus. Classification (NCBI taxonomy): domain Eukaryota; kingdom Metazoa; phylum Chordata; class Actinopteri; order Siluriformes; family Plotosidae; genus Plotosus; species Plotosus lineatus. Next base: position 43,755,507 of record CM045742.1, read on the forward strand.
ATATATATATATATATATAAAATTCCTACTAGAGGCGGGGCTTTGGAAAGGATGATTCCAAGGATTTGGAGATGATCTGGGTCAAATTCTGGATTCAAGAATTTTCTTAATATTGCAAAATACAGTACCTTGAATTAGGAATTTAATCTCTTCCAGCAGAGCTCATAAATCAAAATTTTTGCTGGTTGGATGTAGCGGATTTTTGGTGGATCAAAGCTCGTATCATGAAAAATTCATTATAAAAGACTCTTTGTAAGTCAAGGTATCATTGTATTCTGTATTTGTGGTTCACATGACCGCCTCAGAGCGAGACGGTCACAGAGATCCGTCTTGGTTAGGCTCCAGTGTACCTGAGACCGTGATAGAATTAAGTGATTACATGAAGGAGTAAGTAGCGCTAGTGTCGGATTTTTGGGCTTGGCCAAGGTTTGCACTCTCCAAGTGCTCATTTTATAGTGTCCCAAATGTTCCGAATCCCAGAACCTTTTTTTTTCCCCCTTTTCCACCTTTCATGTGATATTTCTTAGGCTATCAAATTGTCCCACCATGTATTTGCCAAAACCACTTCATGTCGGACTTTAGGACTTGTTGCAGTTGTTGTATATTTAAAGCCTCGTGAATGCGCCCAGGAAAATCTATAATGGAATCTATAAGGGAAGTTTGTTGCATCTTTATGTGCATTTTTGCCCTCGTGTCTGGGGTAAAAACGTTTGTGTGTCATGGTGGCCACGTATCATAGTTTCTGAAATGTTGCTTGTCTGCATTACAATGTAAATTCACGTTTTCAAACCCATGCACCTCAGACAGCATTTCCACGTGGACGCAACCTGTACAACTGGAATAATTATACATTTTAAATATGCTTCCAGTTAATATGGTCGACGTGGCCCTTGTTTCTTCAGGTTCCTCTAGAGTTCTTGGTGTCAGAGCATTTCCATTTCATCTTGTAGTCTCCTGGTTTCATGGTGTCCTAGTTTGGTTATCCTGGGTTCTTTAATTTCTTCATATTCACAGATTCTGCTCCGAGTGTCCTTTTTCCTCTTCATTCTCCTCGTCATCACATTCCCCTTGTTATCCTATCATGCTCATTTTCTTCTAGTTCCACGTCTAGTGTAGCTCTCCAAGCCTCATTATTTTTTCTCGTCTTTCTAGATCTGCTAAAGTCAGAATATATATCGTTGCGAGTGCCTCTACTTTCCATTGGCTTCCAAAATCCCTACTTCCCTAATGTTTTTTTTTCTTGTTTGCAGTTATATTCTCATTTTCTACGTCTCACGGCATCTGGCGCGAATCTTAAAAAAAAAAAAAAAAAAAAAAAAAAAAAAAAGAATGTCCTGTTATGTGTATTGTTTTTAATAACGCAGGGTTGTGCTAGTTCTCTGGTTTAAAAGAAAAAAAGCTGTTATTTTCAATCTCTCAGTCTTATCAGGAGGAAATGATCCCCTCATGACCTGCATTTTTATTGATAGTAAATTTAACCCTTGATGTCGTCTCTTAGTTTGTGCGAATCTTTTAAATCGCTATCACACTGAGGGATTTAGCCTCCAGCCCTCAGGTTCTGACCCATTCTGCACCACTTTAATGTTAGAGAACCACCTGCATTCGCCATCACATTCCGTGATCTTTACAGGGCTTTGGCATTAACAGTTAAGCTGTTGGGCTAAATTAGGCCTGTGATGGCCTGGCAAGCTGTTCAGGGTGTATCCCCACCTTCGCCCATAGTTGGCTGAGATGGGTATGACCTTAATTCGGATTAAACGGTGGTGGAATAGCAGCTCGAAATGTTCGGTCCCTCTCCAGCCTCTTATTTTTCCGTATCTTGAATTTTATTAAGAATAAAATCACAGCTTTGCATGTTACCAATAAACTAAAAAGTGTAATGACCTCTGTCCTGAAAAACAATATGTATTCATTTGGAGCTCCTGTCATCCAAGTGCAGCTTAATCCCAGTTAGGGTCGCAGGGAGGCTGTCGCCTATCTCAGCCGATTCTAGGCAAGGGAAGGGTACACTTTGAACAGCTCACTAAACCATCGTAGATCCAACACTCACACAACCATTCACCCTCACTGTCACACCCAGGGGTGATAAAGCAGCCAATTAGACTACTGTGCATGTCTTTGGACTGCAGGAAGAAACTGGAGTACCTGAAGAAATCCTCCGTAACCACAGACACCAGGCAAACTCCACCCAGAAACTCCTGAGCCTGGGACCTTCTTGCTGTGAGGCGTGACTTGCAATTTGTACCAAACTGTTATAGTTACAGAAAATCTACCAATCAGCACTGAGCTTTCAACAGTACTGTTGTATGAATACAATAAAATATTGTGAATATAATTTAATATAACAATACACCCCCATTTTGTCTAGCAAGATGACCAGGGTGTACTCTGTCCTCAGCCAGAGTCTGAGGTCCTGAGATGGGCACCAGCCTCCACGTGACACTCATTAGGATTAAGCAGCTTAGAAAATGCATGAATGAACATACCCCAATTATTATAATTAATTAAAACATAATAAATAAATTCAGTGTATTATATATATATATATATATATATATATATATATATATATATATATATATATATATACAGCGGTACCTTGACTTACAAGTGTCTTTTATAACGAATTTTCTATGATACGAGTTTCAATCCACCAAAAATCCTCCTCATCCAACCAGCAAAATTCTGATTTATGAGCTCTGCTGGGGAAATGGCTTTTCCATGCCGAGTAGCCTGATATTCTTCAGTATGTATTCCTCCACGCTTCGCGAATGCCTTGTGCAGTGCTTCACAATTATTTTCTTTGATGCTCCCTATAGGAAGAAAAAAAAAGCATACCCGCCATGATGGTGTTTACTGCACTTCATATCGTTTGCTCAGTGCTTTTATCCTATACCATAGGGAACACAGTGAGAGTGCCACTGCCACCCACTATAGAGGATGTGCAGTTACACTTAATTCTAGTACCGTATGCCAAAAAAGCATGTTCCCCTGGCTTCACACCAGTGGCCTTGTGGGAGCTCACAACGAGTCTTTCTTCACTGGCATTCGTAGCGTGCACATGCACAAAATTCTCCACCTTCTCTGTTACATACCAACTCGTGCCTGCCCACGTGACATCTTTGGCGCAGTTGATGATCAGAAGGGTTAATTGACTTCTTGTTTATTCTTGTTTTTATTATTATTTATTTATTATTAATTATTATTAATGTTAATATATGGGGCAGTGGTGGTATAGTGGATAGGGCACAGGATCGCTGACCCTAAGGTTGGGGGTTCGAGTCCCCACAGGGTTGTCACTGTCCCCCCAATGCAGCTAACTGGGTTATCAAAGGCGGGTCATGTCTGTCACTGTCTATGGTGAGAGGTTGATGTAAAAGAACCATTGCTGACTTTCGTAAAGAGGAGCTGCAAAGTCGTCGGCGTGTTTCTATCCCTTGCTAAAAGGGTTGCGACAGGAAGGGCATCCGACGTAAAAACCTCTGCCAAATAAAATGTGCGAATCAGATGATTCGCTGTGGCGACTCCCAAGAAAGGGAAAAAAGCCGAAAGGAAAAGAAGAACATTATTACTATTATTATTAAATATTTATTGTTTTTACATGTTTATCTTTAATATATTATGTGAACTATACGGGTTTGTGTCAGGTTATATGAGTTTGGGAGGGGGTTTGGAATGGATTAATTGGTTTTCTGTTATTTCAGATGGGAATTTTTGTTTTATGTAACGGACATTTTGACTTACGAGCTCGCCCTCGGAACGGATTAATTTCGTAAGTCAAGGTACCGCTGTATATGCATATTTTCTAAAGGGGTTCCTAAGTGGTGTTCCTGAAACAGAAGAACTGTAGAATTATTAAATACCTCAGTTTAATTACTTCCCAGAGATTACCCTGTGTGTTCCCGAATATCCTCAGTCTCATGAGAACCAATGAGAACCATTCTCTGTCCACACATCAACCAGAACTCTTATTTCTCCACAACTCTCATTTCAGATCCGTTTGTTGTTGGTAATTATCGTCACAGCGCTACTTCATTTAAATTCGTTACTCAGTTCAGACGCACTTCACTGTAAATTCTGAGCTCGACTTTACCCTGAAACATACTTTCGATACTTTCATACTTTCGAAACACCTCATTTACTAACGATACTTTCTGAACAGAGCTGCCATACATTAGCATGGTCATGGAATATGGCTTGGATAGTTTTTCTGTCTTGTTCGGTGTCCATGAACGCCCACCAATGGAAACCCAGTAAGGCTGCCGTGATGCCTTGCAAGATGACAGGCACCAGTTAAAAACTGAGACTGAAACCAAACAGACGCTCGTACACCTCCACTAGACTCGGATGACATAAACACACTGTCTAAGTCAGGTGGGGAAACCAGACTTGCTGAAAATAAATGCTTATGGAGAAAATCACCAAAATCAGAAGCTTGATGAGTCATGAGTTCATTAAAGCCTGTTTGAAGATGCTGATCACATTCAAAATTTATGAGGTGGTAAACTACAGAAGCAGGATGAAGAAAGGACAATATGAATAACATCAGGCTTTGGGTCTGAGGAGGATTTGGATTTGTAAAGCTCCTCAGACTTCAAATATTGGTGTTTCCCAAACACACTGTATTCCGCGTTATTCTTGCTTGGATAGTACCCAGAGAGGGTGGATTTCCCTTTAAGTCTGCTTCCTCTAACAAGCTCAACCTCATGCTGTGGTTGTTCCTTGCTACTCTTGCCTACAGCTCGTTAATTAGGACCTAAAGCTTCTCTGACGTGCTGATGGAGTTGGCTTGGCTTGGTGTTCTTGATTAAGTACCTGTTGGTGCATTGAGTGTAAACATCATCAGAACTATAGCTCAATTACTCAGTACGATCAATCAATCAATCAGTACGTTTGACCATCTCTAATTATACCCAATGCCCAGGCGGGACCCTGATTGGGAAAACTGCGTGTTACTTTTCAAGGAAGTTACTATGGGTAACATATATACTGGGAAGTCACACGATCAGCACTTGACATGTGATGATGAACAATTAGTTTTTGGTTAGGTTTGTGTGCGTAAGCAGGATTATGGGAAATAATTCAGCTTCATTTTGACAACCAAGGCTGCCACTCTCACTTATGTACTAGTCTAACTGTTTAATCCTATTAGGGTCACGGGGAGACTGGAGACTATGTCAGCCAACATTGGGAAAGATGAGGTACACACTGAGCAGCTTTCCTGTGTTGAGCCAACACACAACCAACCACCCTCACACCTGAGGGCAATTTGGAACAGTAATCAGTGTAATGTGCTCGTCTTTGGACTGTGGGAAGAAACCAGAGTACCTGCAGTACCTGAACAAAACTCCACACAAAAACAGCCTTGCCGAGTCCAGGATACGAACCCAGGACTTTCTTGCAGTGAGGCAGACATGCTGAGCGCTACGCAAGGAAGGCTGCATTCGATTTTGGACATGATTTCGATTGAATTCTGAATCCAAGTTTGCTTTAAAGGATTCTTTAACATTGCAAAAAGTGGTGTTGGTGCAGGTCTAACCCCCCGTTAGTACACTTTAGTGTACACAGATGTCCTAAAAGGAACTTGTATAGACACAATACGACTGAGGTTGTGTGTGGCTGCAGAGGCCACCTGGAACACGGTTTTGATTGAGAAATCTATTTAAAATGAATAAAGGCAAACTGTTTCTACAATTTTGATGTTAATGGCTTTTCCGAGAAAAACACAAAAAATTTGAATTTAGGAAAAGTGTTGTAGAGGGTAATGCCTGTACTGCTTTCCTCTAAATTTCCATGTTTCTTTCTTGCTTTCTGAAGGCTGGTTTATATGAGTTCATGTGAGTGCTCACATCAATTCCATAATATGGTGGGACCTTGACTTACAAAATTAATCCGGTCCGAGGGCGACCTCGTAAGTCAATGTTCGTTAGATAAAACATTCGGAAATAATAGAAAACCAATGAATCCGTTCAAACCCCCTCCCAAACTCGTATAACCTGACAACAAACAAGTTTATTTGACCTAATATATTAGATAAACATGCAAAAACAATGAATATTTATTATTATTATTATTATTATTATTATTAATAGTATTATTATTAATAACAATAATAATAATGATAATAATAATAATAATAATAATAATAATAATAATAATACATGCACATTAACATTAATAATAATTAATAATAAAACAAGAATAAACAATAAGTCAACTCACCCTTCCGTTCATCAACTGTGGCAAAGTTGTCAAGTGGGCATGAAGATGTCAGTTGGGCAGGCATGAGGTGGTGCGTAACGGAGGAGTAGGAGAATTTTGTGATTGTGCACGGTACGAATGTCAGTGAGGGAAATCTCATGGTGAGCTCCCACAAGGCCAGTGCTTCTCATATGTGAGCCACTCCACCGAAAGTAGCCTCTTGGTTCCAAAAATGAGATTTTTACACAGTCAGATAGAGGAGGTCCAAAGCTGCAAAATGCAGCAAAAAAGTTTGTCAATACCCTGAAAACTGAGCGAGCTGTGCCATTTCTTGTGTCACCATTCAACGAAAAATTTCAAAAGACGATTTAGAGAAAAATGAGCACAAAGATTGCGCTTCTTCCAACATCATTAGTCCTTAGCAACCAAACATTTTTATGCACCTCAGCCAAATAAACTTTTAGAAAACATGTCTAGGAAGAGATAAGAGAAATCATCCTCATTTTAATCTGACAGGCACTTTTTAAACCCATCAGTCACCGTGGTAACCCCCCAAAAATTAACAAAAAAAGACTATATATTTTTTTCATTTCTGTTTATTCCGATAAGATCAGTGTGTATCTTTTTGACCATTATGTAAAGGTTCAAATGCCTTCAAATGATACTGATTGAAAAAACACTGTCAGGTTCAAACAATCACATGGAAATTAAGAAAACTATATATAAGATAACCATATAACAAAACTCTCTGATCTCTTTATACAAGTAAGCTTCATCAACTCTGCGCTCAGCATCATCATCAGTTTGTTTAGATGTTAAAAGGTATGAAACATTTAAGTATTTTTCAGGTCTTGACCAATTTTCGTACAAAACTAAACAACCCATGATCCAGCATGTCCAGTCCAGACACGATTACACACAAATCAAATAATCAAAAAAATTCCATAATCGAATTTTGCATGCAGAGAAAAATACCAATACTCATACAATACTCGTATTTTCTAAAGTACATAATACTGAATATATGGGATTTTCTTTGACTGAATTGCAATGGAATCATGTCTTTCTTAATATTCCAGCAGACCTGAGGTATCTCACTCACACACACACACACACACACAGACTGAAGCAGTGGGTGACTGCTCATTTGTGCATCTATTGCACCATTTGCACTCATTTGCCCCACTCCCTTCATATACTGTATTTTCTTCCATTCAAAGTGCACTAGTTCATCTGGATCCTGATAATGTAACTGTTTGCACACTGTGTGTGTGTGTGTGTGTGTGTGTGTGTGTGTGTGTGTGTGTGTGTGTGAGAATGTGACAGAGAGAGAGAGAGAGAGAGAGAGAGAGATAATCTTCAAAGCCGAATTCCAGTGTGGAATTTAACGTCAATACTAATGCTTCTAAACATCACAGATGACATTTCACTCTCCTTTTTCCAGAAATGATGTGTATTCACAATCTTATAAATAAACTTACTTACTGTTATTGAAGAGAAAGTCGGATATAAGTTTGACATGCGGTATACTAGAGTCAGGAAGTAAACAGGAAGTTAACGTGTGCCAGGCACTGAGCATATGCAATGTGAGCATGTGACCGAGTTCACCAATCAGGGTGCTCGTTTCAGACCTTCCTTAGTGACTAGCCTGCATTGTTTATGTGCATATCTTCTTTATAACCTTTATTTTATTCACTGCAACAGCATTTTAATATTAAAACAGTCTCCAAAATGGAGAGACGACTTCACAACCATTCTTCTGGTGTATGGATTATAGTGTCTCTTGTACCAAACTCAGTGAATAATTGCAAAGAAAACCGGGAAGTTTGCTACTGTTTGTATCTAGTTTTATAAGGGTACTCGTCAGAAAACTGGAAAGACATTTTTAATGAGTTTTAGTCGATTTCACTTCAGCAAGTGATAGTTGAATACTTGTTTTAATGGTTTATGCAAAAATCCAAATTTCAATAAAAAATGACCACTTTTACTTTTTTGGCCATTTTCTCGAAAGTAGTCCGTGCGACAAGTGCCTACATTCGGTGGAGCGCCTCACATATAGTCGGATGTGCTGATATAAAGCCGGGGGTCGGGGAGATAATGACCCTGGGGAACATGCTTTTTTGTCATACTGTACTAGAATTAAGTGTAATTTTGCATCCTGTACAGCTGGTGGCTGTGGCGCTCTCATTGTCGTGCTATAGTGTAGGGAAAAAGCACTGAGCAAACGATATGAGGTGCAGTAAACACAACTTATAGTCACGCACGGGGTGCTGGGGGGGTGAATTTTTTTTCTCCTTCCTATAGGGAGCATCACAGAAATAATTATCAAGCACTGGACAAGGTGTTCTTGGAGCACGGAAGAATACACACGGAAGAATGCGAGGCTAATCAGCCCGGAAAAGTCATTTCCCCAGCAGAGCTCGTAAATCAAATTTTTGCTGGTTGGATGGGGCAGATTTTAAGTGGGATCAAAGCTTGTGTCATGGAAAATTCGTTATAAAAGACTCTTGTAATTCAAGGTACCACTGTATTTCCATTATCCAATTTAAATCTCATTTTGGAGACTCAACACGCTTCTGGAAAGTTGACCAGTCTGAATAAATCTAAAATCAAACTTACTCAGCTTTAGAACAAGGCTGTGTATTGGACAAAAACTCTGGTACTTCTCTGGAACCTTTTTCCAACAGTAGGTCCAGGTCGGTTTAAACAGAATAAATTAAGGGGATGTTATGTATGTGTCGCACCACTTGCCCAGTGTCAGCTGAGATTGCTTCCATCATTCCTATAACCTGTAATAGTCAGTGTATGACGAGAGGGCAACAACAACCCAATCTGCAGTCAATGATGTGTCCGGATTGTGGCATGGCTGACCGGCCATTAGGAAGCCGCACTAAACGTTATGACCTTTAGTGGCTTTCAGAAAAGCGTTCAGCATTCTCTTAAGGGGAAAGGTATCGTCAGAAAGCTATTGTTCATCGTGTTAAGCAAACTGAAAGCCAACGCCATCACCGACAAGGATTAAGATGGCCTGTTCTGAAGCCATAAAGTAACAGCACCTGAGGTTCTTACCCTCAGCTACTCGGACTGCACAGGGAAATCTCAGTGCTCTTTGGCTCGGGCTGTACTGAACCTCTGGTGGAGGTTTCTCTGTACGGACCTCATACTCGGTTAATAAGTAGTTTATATTGGATATTATATTACTCTTTATCTAAATCATTGGAAAGTGTAAAATGTGCAAAAAAGAAATCAAGAGCAGTGAATATTTATCGCAGACACTGAACAGGACCAGAGACGGGACAGAGAGCTTTGTTTCGAGTTATTTCTCTAGGGCGGTGCGGTCGCACAGTGGTACGTCTGTCTCAAGAAGGTCTATGGCGTTTCTGTGTGAAGTTGAAATGTTGTCCCTGTGCTTGTGTGGGTTTCCTCCGTGTACTCTGGTTTCCTCCTACAGAACAAGAACATGAACGGTAGGTTAACTGGCTGTTCCAAATCGCCCCTAGGTGTGAGAGTGAGTGTGGACGGTTATCTCTGTGTTGTCCTGTGATGGCATGGCAAGATATCTAGGCTTCGCCCAGAGTCGGCTGAGATGGGCGCCAGTCTCCTCGCAACCCTAATTAGGATTAAGTGAGTGAGTGAGTAAATTCTGATTACAGTGGTGTTTGGTTTCTGAGAGAACAATGAGAACATCACGCTGCAGGTTTATGGGATGTTTTCTTTCGGATATTGTGGAACAGAAGCACACATGCTGTGGGGTCCTTTTTAAAAAAAAAGGAAAGAAAGCGTGAGGTGAGGCTGTACTTTATGATTTTTTTTTTCCTATTCAGTGGTCATTATGTAACTTCAGCTCGCCTGTTGGTGGCCCAGTAACATCTATCAGTTAACAGAAACAGGACCTCTGCCTGAAGCATGTCTCTCCAGACTTCCAAAACACAAATGTTTTCTTTAATCGCGGCTAATTGCTGCAGGCATTTGTCTCATGTTCTCACCACCAAACTTCCCCTTTGTCCCTTCAACTAACGTTTACTCCTGACAACCCCTGTTTAAGCATCTCTCTCTCTCTCTGTCTCTCTCTCTCTCTCTCTCTCTCTCTCTCTCTCTCTCTCTCTGTCTGTCTCTGTCTCTGTGTCTCTCTCTCTCTCTCTCACACCCACACTTTCTCTCTCTGGCTCTGTGTGTCTCTCTCTCTCTCTCTCTCTCTCTCTCTCTCGTACCCTGAGGCAACAGTAAGTTCCTCTCTGGTTGTTTGCTCGTTCTGATGTCTGAAATGAAGTGAATTCATCTCTGATATGGAGGGAAGGCATGTAATTAGTGCAGGTTATAAATACAGCCCTGTAATCAGTCCCCTCTCGCTTTCTCTCCCTGTTTCCATCTGTCTCGCCCCAACAAAGGAAATAAATTGGACTCTTTTGTTGTAGTTTTATTTTGTTTGCAGGTTGAGAAAGTGATAGAGAGAGAGAGCGAGAGACGAGGAGTTGAACATGTTGGAGAGAAATGAGATACATGCAGTTAGACAGAAAGTAAATGAAGTGTGTGTGTGTGTGTGTGTGTGTGTGTGTGTGTGTGTGTGTGTGTGTGTGTGTGTGTGTGTGTGTGTGTGTGTGTGTGTGCGTGTGTTGTAATCTACTTCTGTGTTCATGTTCGAAGTCACCCAGGTCACGCAAAATACCAAAGACCTGTCACAACCGCCGTTGCCGCCGCTGAGTGGTTCGTCTGGTAGAAGTATCATGCAGCTGATTAAAAATAAAAGGATACTGTTCCTCTTTCGGTGAATAGAATGTACTAGTACTTGTAAACATCCCTGTCTCCAGCTGGCTAATTCACTAATGTCCATTGAGATGGAGATCATCCTTATCGACAACCTTCAAACCAAAGGTAAACGGTTCTGTGATTCCAAGCTCATGTTACTAGTTGTCCGCATGGGTTTCCTCCAGGTTTCCCAGTTTCCTCTCAGAAGGTGGATCATCTACGCTAAAGTGTACAGTGTCCTGTAATGGACTAATGTCCCATCTGAGGTGCATGCCAGCTGTTCCCAAGATAGACTCCAGGAAGATTCCTGAATCCTGACGAGCAAATAGCACTTCCTGAACTCGTGATGGTGCCCCAGTGTGGTACAGGATGCCCCATATAATGGGATAGACCACTTCAAGATACTCTATGAGGGACTGAACTCCATGTCCTCCTTTCCTTTTGTACTTCTGTCTTTTGTGTCTCTGTCACCACTGTGACCCACACTTTGTGATTGTCGCATTAAGGGGTGCTCCCACCCTGGGATAACCCACTCACGAAGCTTTGTGCACTGCTTCTGGCTTAAATCTTTTACCTTCACACTCTTGCTGTTACACTTTAGCTAATAGTCTGGGAGGTCAGTAACAAACCCATCTTTCCTCACGAGCCCTGAAGCCCTCCTGCACTGTAGATTCTCATCATCGGTGTTATCATAGCAGGGCAGCGCTGCTTTAGTCAGTGTAACACATCCGACTCTCATGCTCTATATGATGCACACGAAAGAAACATGGCCGCCAGTCTGATCCAGAGAGCGACACCACTTACACTCTGTCGGACTTCCAGAGTTGAGATTCAAACACATTGGAATCGTTTAATAGTTGGACCCCAGGAATTGCTTGTATTTAGTTCGATTAATGAGCATTTTTGGACTTCTGGCTGATACCAGGGTTCATCTGTACTTGGAACAAATGAGAGAAATAGGGTTGATGTGTCGCCTGTTTTTAGGGAAATAAGTCTGGTGGGAAAGTACAAACACTTTTCAGGTAAGAAGAAGAAATTCTGTGAGCGTCTGTTGGATGATCTGAGACAGGGGTGGGCAAACTTTTTGGGCTCAGGGGACACATTGACTTTTAAAACTAGACGGCCAAGCCAGGCCTGGCCGGGTCAGCACCACATGCATACATATCAAAATATATCAAAAATAGACATCAACAAGGCTAGTAGAGTGTTCGTCGGTTCAGTTTTAGTGGGAACAGTGTTGTTGATCCCCGCTTTTATCAGTGTCACATGTGTTCTGTTAGTTTTGTTGTGTTGATTCTCAGAACAGATCTCAGGTACTCTGGGTCTTTGCTAATTTGAATGACAGAAAAATAACTTGCCTTCATGCTTGATTCTTGGATGGCAGTTTGATGGATAAATTGTTTTCCTGAGCCCGCAAACTCGCTGCCGATCTCGGAGCGTTAGCCGTCCGTTGTTGCATTGACCGGTTGTTAGCGTAATTAGCATGCTTGGTGGAAAACTGACGGTGGATGTGTTCCTTTAAAATGTGTTCCTTTAAAACCGAAACGGTTTCTTGGCACATCAGAGATACGACCTTTGACCAGATTTCAGTGAAATAAGTATTTAGTTGTCTTTTCCTATTCAAACACTTGGCATTCACTGTCGACTTTTCTTTTCTTTTGGCCTCCACTCGTTGTTGCGGACGGGTTCAGAGCAGTAGCACAGTAATAACAGAGCTCAGGCTCATGAAATCGGGTCAATGTCTCGCCAGGACCAGGTGCAATGGCTCAAGAAAGTTTTGAGGAATTTTCTATAAACTTTGGCTAAGAGTCCACTCTGACTCCGAGATGGCAGATTCGATTTTGGAGGCCAAAGGTCAAAGCTCATGGTCACAGGAGCCTCACGTGGGCCATTCCTGTTGACACAATAACTCCAGTACGCTTTAAGGGATTTTGTACAAATGTTCAACTGATTATGTTTTGGAGGACAAAGGTCAGGGTTACCGTGACTTTACCACTCAGAAGCATATAATTGCCCAGCAGTAGTTCATTTTGAACAGAAGAGTTAGAAATGCATCACTCCTGGATTCACTTCACATTCCGGTAGTGGTGTATAATACTATGAGGATTGTGTGTGTGTGTGTGTGTGTGTGTGTGTGTGTGTGTGTGTGTGTGTGTGTGTGTGTGTGTGTGTGTGGCTTGTTGCATAACTCAACAGAATATGGTTACCCCAGAGACTTGACTTAGCCTGTCCTCTGCCTGTGAGGCATTATGGGATATGTTGTGTGGTTTTATGTAATGGCAGTGACAGTGATGTCGCCCACTGAGGGCGGGGATTCCTCTGGCTCTGGCATCACGAAACACAATCACATGTGCACATGACCTCCTACATGATGCACACACATACACACAACACACACACACACACATACACACACACACACACACACACACACACACACACGCACACGGATGCACACTTGGTAAGAACAGGCGGTACATACAAGAATCCGGTCAGATAAGCCGTGCATGTGGATGAGTATTATTCACCTCTTGACCACACCACACATGACTGCCCTGGATATCCCCTCACTTCTTTTGCTCTCTCTATCTTCCTGTCTCTCTCTTTTTCACCCCCTCTTTCACTCTCCAATTCACTCTCTCTCCCTCTCCCTCTATCTGTCTATCTTCCTGTCTCTTTCTCTCTCTCTGTCTCACCCTCTCTCAACAATTCTCTCTTTCTCTCCCTCTCTCTTTATCCGGCCATCTCTCCCTCTTTCTCACACTCTCTCCCCAATTCACTCCCTCTCCCCTCTTTCATCACCCTCCGTCTCTCTTATAATTAGTGTAAATGCTTCACTTCATTAAATGTGTACATATGATGATTTCCGAAGGCAAAAACAATGCAAAAAATTGATGTTTGTTTTTCATTTGTGTGTGTATGTGTGGAAGAGAGAGAGCGAGGGATCAACACAGATAGCGAGGAAGAGAGTGAGAGAGAGAGAGAGAGAGAGAGATAGATAGAGACTGCTATACCCGACCTCAGTCTTTTTTAGAATTATGTTGACACTGTTGTCCATTTAATTATGACTAGGATGTGTGTGTGTGTGTGTGTGTGTGTGTGTGTGTGTGTGTGTGTGTGTGTGTGTGTGTACATGTGTATGTGTGCGTCTGTCCATCTGTACATGTGTGGACAATGGATATGACAGCCCTGCCGCTGCGTCTGTTTATTTTTCCATTCTCAGCATTTGTAAGGTGGAGCTGTCACTAACATCACTGCTGTCTGAAACACACACACACACACACACACACACACTTTGAGACAGCTCTCCGGTTGTCCATTTGAAGGTTAATGTAGGTGTTGTATGTATGTCAATGAGCGTCAGTGTGGTATAATTACCAGCTCTGAGTGATTACTGCTTTAGCATCACGGCTAATGACAATCTTTTGTTTAGCATACAGTCTTCCAACAGCCTGCTAAACAGTATAACTGTCTCTCTTTCTGTGTGTGTGTGTGTGTGTGTGTGTGTGTGTGTGTGTGTGTGTGTGTGTGTGTGTGTGTGTGTGTGCACGCACGTGCGCTGTTCAGTGAAGTGCAGCATGGTGAGCATTAAGCTACATGGTATCAGTGTATTAGCGCTATAGCCACTCTGGTGTTATGAGCAAGGAGGGATTTATTTCTATTGTGTAAGTGCTGTAGGAGTTACACGCCCCTTAATATCGCCACTCGACACACCCCTGAGAGTCACCACACCCATGAGACACCACTCCTTCAAGAAAAACCTAACTTCTAAAGGTGACCACACCCATATTAGAGAGACTATTCCCTCAATAGTCATCACACTCCTGGCTGAACACACCCATGAGAACAACCACACCCCTATAATGAACAAGCTCGTGAAACTTCTCCCTTGAAAGAGACCACTCACTCAATAGTCACCCATAATTAATCACACCCCTGAGAGAGACTACTCCTCCAGTAGCCAACACACTCCTAAGAGTGACCACACCTATGTGAGCAACCACTCTATAATGAACTAACTCGAAAGTGACCACTTCCCCTATCGTCGTCACACTCATTGATGACCACACCCATGAGAACAACCACACCCCCTATAAAGAACAGACTTCTGAAAGAGACCACTCCTCCAATAGACAGTACACTCATAATAGTGTTCACACCCCTGAGAGAGACTACTCCCCCAATAGTCATCACAATCTTGGGTGACAGCAACCACTACCACAGTCATGATCACACTCATAAACGTGATCTCACCCCTGAGAGAGGTGGCTTTATCAATAGTCAAGAAACCCTTGAGAGTGGCCATACCGCATAAACCTCACACCTGTTTTAGTGACTACACATCAAAGAGTTATCACACCTGTGAAAGTGACCACACCCGACTGAGTGACTGCTTCTCGGTAATTCTTGCATCTGTGAAAGTTACCACTCGCCCACAATGACCCTTTCCCCACACTCACCACACCTGTGAAAGTGACCACACCTGGGCAAGTGACTGCTCCCCATAATTACTGCATTTGTGAAAGTTATTACTCTGCCCAGAATGACCAATTCCTCAATACTCACCACATTCCTGCAGTTTTCCACTTCCCTAATACTCACCACACCTGTTCAGGAATGACCACGCCTCTGAGAATGAGCACACTGCAATTGTCACGACATTTGTAAAAGTAACTTCACCCCTGAGGGACACCACTTTATCAGTAGTCACCACACACCTGAGTTCACATTTTTGAAAGTAACCACTCCCCAATAGTCACCATGTACCTGGGTGACCACTTCCCCAATCCTCACCACATACTTGGGTGACCACCCCCCCAACAGTCACCACATACTTGAGTGACCACTCCCCCAACAGTCACCACATACTTGAGTGACCACTCCCCCAACAGTCACCACATACTTGAGTGACCACTCCCATAAAGATTCATGCCTAAAAGTAACCACACCCCAAATAGTCAGCACACCTCTGAGAGGGACTAGTACCCTTACCAGTCACCGCATCGCTCAGGGTGTCCACTTCTGTAATGGTGAACACCCCTAAGAGATACCACACCCCCAGTGGTGACCACAGTTCTTTTTCAATTAATGAAGTATTGTGCAGTCATTCTGCAGTGATTCTGCTCTAAAGCACCTACACACACACACACACACACACACACACACACACACACACACACACACACACACACGTGTATTCACACACACATGTATGCACACACACGTGTATTCACACAAACACACATGCATGTACACACACACACACACACACATAAACGTACATGCACGTATCCATACACAGACACACTGTATTAAAGACTACACAGCGAGCACTGATTTAAAAGCTGGCGTGTGTGATGTTTGCCTGTGATGGATGACAGTGTTCAGCTGGTTTTGCGGTTGTAAATGAGCACAGAATTGGCAGCCTGTATAAAACTGTCCCCAATTAGTGCTAATGATACACGGCGTCAGTTCCAGCTGCTGCTTAACAAAGCTGCCATTTAATGATGTGTGTGAACGCAGCGCAGATTAGCCGCGAACGCCTGTTCTGAGGCCGATGTGGTGTAATGGAGAGGGAGGGGCTTGTTTTCCAATCTGGAGAAGGTAAGAATCATCGCTGTCTTTTAACGAGAGACAAAATGGTTCTTGTGGCAGATTAACAAGATTTCATGAGCCAGATCATGTGCCGAGTTGGGAATCAAATCTGTGAGGAGTCGTTTCGAATGGTGGACAAGCGAATGTGGGTTTTTCTGCCGTTCACGATTTCTAACGTGGAATCATTTGAACCCTGAAGTAGAACAAGAACATGTTCCTGAAGGCAGAGGTACAGCTTCTGTCCTGCATGACCATTATGTCGACGTCTTGCAATAGAAAGCTTCTGATAATGTAAGAGTTTGGTTCTTAGAACGGAGGGAAAAGTTCTCAAAACGTTCCTAAACACTAGAACCCCCACCTGAACTACGCTACCAAAGACCTCATGCATGGAACGTGTGGCCAATCAGGACCTGAGCCTTGGTCCTAGTCCCATCTACCTTTCTCACACAGTCGCAGCTCACTGCCCCACGCATTGACAGCAAGACTAAACTAATTGAGCTCTAAGGGAGCGGCTCCATCCCACGTCAAATCGTTAATCAATAGATGATCAGCATACTGGATTAGCGGAGGTCGTGTCCTGGGGGCCGGTTCCTCAGGGACAGGGCCCGTCTGTCTTCTCAGTGCTTCGCCTTAATTGGACTTGAAACAAACGGCGGTTCATTGATTTGGGTGCCGGAGGGGGCCCTACAGACCAAGTGGCGCCTGATCATTAGCACCTCACAATGCACTCTGGGTAATGAAGAAATCCATGTGTGTGATAGAGAGACGCATTCAAGCATCAAACTACTTCATTGTGCTGTCGTTCTTTTATTTCTTTTTTATTTCTCTTTTTTTCAACTGATACCTTTTCATCTTCACCACCTTCTTTTCATGCTTTTCCCTTCTCCATCTTCTTTTTGTTTTTTTCTTTTTCTTCTTTTTTCATTCTTCTTTTACTCAGTTTTTCCTCTCGATCATCTTTTTCTTTTTCTTTTCTTCATTTTTATTTCCTCCTTCTCTTCCTTCTCTTCCCCTGCCTCTTCCTCTTCACTGTTTTTCTTCTTTTTATCCAAATGCTTACCTCTCCTTATTATTCACCTCCTCCTCCTCCTCCTCCTCCTCCTCCTCCTCTTTCTCCTCTTTGTCTTACGGAACTGCATCGCTGTGACAACTCGTGTAGCAGTGAGCGATAGACAGAGGCAGAGATGATTGATCAGTGCCAGGTATGTCTGACCTTCTCATAAATCTTCCCATCTTCAATCCCTTTCTCAATCTTTTCCCTCGGAGACCTTTCTGCACCCTTTAAACCTCACTCTGTCTCTTCAGCACCTTTCTTACTTTCCCCACTAACCTTTTGTGGCGCCTTTCTGACCTCTGACCTTTGCACCTCCAGTCGTGTCGTCTTCTTACTTCCTCTGTTTTCCAATTTATATATATATTTTTGTCCTGAATATTCCTCCAGCCCATCTCCTATGTTTCCATCTCCTCCCTTTGCTGTCCTGTCCTCCTATTACCTCTTTCCCCTCTCCTCTATTTTCCCATTACTCCTGACATTTAGCTCACTCGCTCCTCCACCCTCTGCTCCCAGCAGCCGATATTTAAGGCCCTGCTATCTCACCGAGGGAAACACAGAGGGCAGGAGACAGATAGACACAGAGATGGTGCACCGGCTCTGGTCTCCCGCTGGGGGAATGCAGAGTGTGTAATTAAGTTTCGGTTCTGCAGGCTGTGCTTATACCGAACACGCTATAGCCGTATTATAGCTGTTATAATCTCCACACTAACGGTGGAGAAAGGCTTAGTCTGATGGGATAATAATGAAGTAATGACAGTTTGGAGCGAGTTGGTGTCGAGCATATTCTTTGTACCTGACAGAGTTTGTGTATGTGTAGACTGACTGAGACTTTTTTGCCTGAGAAACTTTTCAAGATGTTTTTTTGTTTGTTTGTTTTTTTCCTCTTTTTTTGGTGGTTATACTTCACAGTTTAAGTGGAACTGTTTGTCAAACATTCTAAACATTGTTCAGCAAACTTTATAAATATTTTGCTTTGACCCGCATGTAGATGAAGTTAGTGTGTGAAATCATATGCAGTATCTTTTCTTTTTTCTTGTATCTTTTCTCAGTCGTAAGTTGAATTTAAGTGCGAGTGGGAATGGTTCTGTGAGTATTGGCCCTACGATGGCCTGGTGAGCTGTCCAGGTTGTTCCCCTCCCTCACACAGAGTTGGCCAGGGTGGGCGCAAGCCTCACCACAACCCTAAGGTAAAGTCTGTTGGGCTTTTTACACCCGAGCCTAGCGGCTCGTCAGGCCGGTGCTTATCCCCGGTTTCTGTAGCGGGAAGCGACCAGGAGTTCAACTCCTCCTGGATGGGACGCTAGTCCATCGCAGGTTACTTTCCCAGTATGTTTTTACTGGTACCCATTTATACTGCTGGGTGAACAGAGGCACACTTGTTGTTAGGACCTTGCTCAGGGGTCTTAGCACGGGGGGGGGGGGGGGGGTCTAACTGGGATTCAAACACACAACCTCCGGATCATGAGCCCGGCACCCTAACCACTACACCATCGGCTCCAAGGGTCACTGCAACCCAAATTAGGATTAATCAGCTTGGAAAATGAATGAATTAATTAATGTAGGAAAAGATACTTTGAGTAACAGAATCCAGCAGATAAAGCAATACAGTCGGCCCCCAACTTACGAAATTATTCCGTTCCAGGGCCCTTTTTGTAACGCGGGGATTTCGTAAGTAGGGGCCACATCTTACATGTTAAACACCTAATTCGTTCCAAGTCTCCAGTCTTTGGACTGGATCAACCCCATAAACCCTTTAAAAATGATAAAAGTACACCAATTTTGTATGAAATATGTGTGAAAAGTAAAAGAAAATTATTTATTAAACCATTTAAACATTTTATTAACATATTAACCATTTCATTAACATATTTATTAATTAAACCATTATTAAGCATTTTTTATTAACACACACGCACACCTCTCTCTTTCTCGCGCTCTCTATCTCGCTCTCTCGCGCGCTGCGGGCCACACCCACAAGACATGGAATTCAAAGCGCATTCCCTGCTTGACAAGCTCAACTTTAATTTGATTCCTTGAGGGATCGGATTTCCAGATGAGCTCAAATGCACCCACATTTATTAAACATTTACTGAATTAAACAACTTACAAATCTAAAAACTAAAGCGTTATTCTTTCTCTCTCTCTCTCTCTCTTGCGCGCATGCGCTGCGGGCCACGCCCACAAGACATGAATTCAAAGCGAATTCCCTGCTTGACCATTTACTGAATTAAAACAACTTAATAAACTAAACTAAAAACTAAAGAGTGAAGCTTCCTTCTGTCTCTATCTGGGAGGCCAGCGGGGCGGGATGTTGAGAGACAGCCAATGAGAGAGCAATTCGCGCATCGTGTGAAATTTTGATTGGCGAGTTTAAATTTTGAATTTCTTTTTGTAAGAGGGGGTTGTTTTGTATCTCGGGGACGGAAACTCAGGAAAATGTTTTTCGTAACCCGGCGATTTCGTACACAGGGGTCTTCGTAAGTTGGGGGCCGACTGTACGAGCAACCTATTAACTGAGCGTGAGGTCTGCACAGAGAAATTTCATCCCAAGGTCTGTAATATAGTCTGAGCTGAAGCCAAGATCTGTGCAACAAGACCAAGTGCTGAGACTAATAAGCAGTTTGTCACATGAGATTTAAAAAAATCCTCATCAGGTGCCGTTACTTGCCCAGGTCTTCTCACATGTCTATGAAGGCTTTGGTAGCTTTCAGCTTGTTCTCCCCCAACCACACCCCCCACCCCTCATAGAACTACTTTTCCAATGAGCAGCAAGTACTTCATGGAACTTCATAAACTTTGTAAAGATATTTTCTGTATAGCTATTTCTCGGGAAGCTGATAAACATCAAGACACAGTCCTTGCTAGCTAACAGCTAACTTGACAGTTGGATCGATCCCGGTTTAGATGCATGATTGATTGCCTGCCCATTGACCAGTGAGATTGCACATAGTGTTGTTGAAATAGAATTAATGTTAATCTACGTAAAAGCTGGAGTCTGGAGTAATGAGTAGAAATAGTAGTGTACAATCGGTAGGATATCAGCTCTGTGGCCTATAAGCATTAGCTTCTTAATGACCTTCCAACCTGAGAGATCAGTGATACAATGTTCATAGCTATAGATGAGCCTCAAGGCTAATAATCTGTCTTCACAGGCTGATGAAGTGAGTAACCCTCAGTCTGTTTGTCTTTGCTGAATAAGTGACACCAGCAGTTTTACAAGGTCAGGAATTTTTGTGTCAGCATGAAAAATGGCTCTACGTTTTACAATCACCTTTAAAAGTACATTAGATAAGTCGAATTAGTTGAGTTATGCAGGTGAATCGGATAGAATTGCGAGAGCACCCACATCTCAAATCCAATTATTTGTCTTATAATCTCCTATCCAGTGCACTTTTAAATGATTTGCTTGGGAAAGGTCTGTCAAGGACCTCGTCTGTTCCTGATAGCTTTTCATTAATCCACGGTTGAGATGGAGAAAAAAAAACTCTAATAATTTGCTGATGATTTATTTCTTTAGAATATATTGAGAAGCCATGTGGTGCACATTGAAAGCTCGGTGTGTCCTCAGGGATCCAATTCGACCCAAGAGCAAACCTGGTTCAGGACCCAAATAACAACAGTGTTTAATTTAGAGCGTGAAGATTAGAGTGCAGATGATTTCAATATAAAGCACAAGAAGATGCTCAAATTAAATCCATCGATTCATCACTGTCGCTCGCTCAGAGGACCGAGGCCATGCCAACATGCGCAGGGTGGCCAAACAGCCGAGCTTCGCCAAAGTCTGCCTTTCTTCTTCACTCACTCTGGCTCTCAATTCAATAACATGGATGGAAACTGCATGACTCAATGTGGCAAGAAAGACAGGAGAACTCCTGCTCTTCACACTCACGCACAATATGGTGCATTATTCATGAGGGAACAGACGGAACAAGGCATTGATGTGGTCGAACCTAAATTCTACAGAAGCACTGTGGTATTTTTCTCTAAAAGTCACCAAGTGGAAACTGTTGGTGTGTCACATTATCTCACTTTTCCTCTTATTAAGCCGTGATGTCACTACTATGTTGCTGGGGCAAAGAATTGTCTTTTCACCATGCCGCAGTGACGTGTGCTTATACAGTGGTACCTTATGAAATTAATCCGTTACAGAAGTGGTTTCATAACCTGATCTTTTCGTAAGTTGAGCCGCATTTTACATGTAAAAGGCCTGATTCATTCCAAGGCTCACAATACTACCCTCTAAACCCTTTAAAAAGTATAAAAGTATATCTTTTAAGGCCTCCTTTTGCTTCAATATCATACTGATGGTAGACATTTGGCCATATTCCTGTGTGATATCACTCAGTTGCATGCCCCGAGCCCGCTTCTTCTTTTCACTTGCACCAGGAATCACTTTCACCGGAAATCACACGCGTGCGTGCGTGTGTGTGTGTGTGTGTGTGTGTGTGTGTGTGTGTGTGTGTGTGTGTGTGTGTGTGTGCGTGCGCGCGCACACGCGTGTGTGTATGTGTGTGTGTGTGTGTGTGTGTGTTGGCCATGTCTTCTCAGTAGAGTTAATCTTCCAAATGTTTATGCAAGGTTAAAATCCTGAGCCAAAAAAATAAAGTTGCAATGAGCACACTTCAAAAACTCACGAAACAACAGTAACTCTGTCCTTTATGCGTGTTAGAACTCCATGAAAGAACAATGGGTTGAAAAGCATCATGGGTATTATGGAGATGCAGTTCCAATGGGAGGGAGCTGTGTCATGGGTATTATGGAGCTGCAGCTCCCTCCTAACCAATGGGAGGCCAGAGGGCCGGGATGTTGGGAGATAGCCAATGGGAGAGCAACTCGCGCATTGTTTGAATTTTTGAGATTTTGCTTTCGTAACATGAATTTGTTTCGTATCCAGAGACGGAATTTTTAGATAAATGCGTTTCGTAACCCGGATTTTTCATTTGTTGGAACTTTTGTAAGGTGAAGTACCACTGTGTGTGTGTGTGTGCGCGTGTGTGTGTGTGTGTGTGTGTGTGTGTGTGTGTGTGTGTATATATATATATATATATATATATATATAAACAAACTGCTTATAACGTAATATCACTAGAAGAAAGTTTACAATGAGGGACATGGTGTGATACGAGCATAAGTAATTGTAGAGGATAATCAAAATACACATTTCTCCGTATACTGTTGTTTAACTAATACAATACTGAACAGTCTCAGGATGAATATCTCACTTTGGCTTTAACACAGAGGGACACTTGACATAAAATAAGTTGACAGTTATTACGCACCGTTGTTCTTATGACTGTTTAATCCAGTACCCCTCCCCCATTTTCTCCTGAATTTAGTCGTATCCAGTTCCCTCCTATCGTTTTGCCTTCTCTATCACACAATCACCACCAATCAGGTAGGGGTGAAACCATACACACTGGCATGTCACAAATGGACTGGACTGCTGATGGGTTGGTGTGGTGATGGACTGAACGATGGCCTGGACTGGTGATGGATTGAAAGAGGGTCTGGACTGCTGATGGGCTGATGATGGACTGAACGATGGCCTGGACTGGTGATAGACTGAAAGATGGTCTGCACTGTGATAGACTGAAAGATGGTCTGGACTGGTGATGGACTGGACTATTGATAGATTGAAAGATGGTCTGAACTGATTGATGATTGTCTGAAAGATGGACTGGACTGGTGACGGAATGAAAAATGGACTGGAGTGGTGATGGACTGAAAGATGGACTGGACTGGTGACGGAATGAAAAATGGACTGGAGTGGTGATTGTCTGAAAGATGGACCGGACTGGTGATTGTCTGAAAGATGGACCGGACTGGTGATTGTCTGAAAGATGGACTGGACTGGTGATGGACTGGACTATTGATAGATTGAAAGATGGTCTGAACTGGTGACGGACTGAAAGATGGACTGGACAGATGACTGCCTGAAAGATGGACTGGACTGATGACGGACTGAAAGATGGACTGGACTGGTGACGGACTGAAAGATGGACTGGACTGGTGATGGACTGAAACATCGACTGGAGTGGTGATGGACTGAAAGATGGACTGGGCTGGTGACGGACTGAAAGATGGACTGGACTGGTGACGTACTGAAAGATGGACTGGACTGGTGACGTACTGAAAGATGGACTGGACTGGTGACGTACTGAAAGATGGACTGGGCTGGTGCTGGAATGAAAGATGGACTGGAGTGGTGATGGACTGAAAGATGGACTGGACTAGTGATTGTCTGAAAGATGGACTGGACTGGACTGGTGACGTACTGAAAGATGGACTGGAATGGTGCCGGACTGGTGATGGACTGAAAGATGGACTGGACTGATGACGGACTGAAAGATGGACTGGACTGGTGATGGACTGAAAGATGGACTGGGCTGGTGATGGACTGAAATATGCCCTGGACTGGTGATGGACTGAAAGATGGACTGGACTGGTGATAGATTGAAATATGCCCTGGACTGGTGATGGACTGAAAGATGATGAATCCCACTTTCTAAGCTTGATGTGATCTCAAGAGCCATGTTAAAATCTCAAATGTTTCTGTAAATATTGGACTTTGTGTTCTTCTTAAAGTCGCTCTAAAAAGTTTTCCAATCCATCGTCTTCAAGTTTGTGATCCTGAAGCAGTGTTTCTACCTGAAAACAATGACTGACGTTTGACTTGCCAAACATGTCTCTTGAAATGCTGCAAAGGTCAAACTGGGGCATGGTTTAGCATCACCAAAGCAGCTGCACTTAAGATTCTGGCTTCCAGCTCAAAATGTTTTTGATCCTCATCCTCATCCTCATCCCCTCTAAAATATCTGGGTTGAATTTGAGTAAATTTGGAAAAATGGTTCTGGGTCCCATTTAGACTAACCCAGTTAAGGTTACAGTGGTGACCTAGCATGTTGTGTCTATATAAATTCAACTTGAGATATACTAGTCCTTCACAAAAAATTAGCATATTTTGATAAAGTACATTACAGAAAATAATGAATCTTGCTTGAGGGTGAGACACAGAAAGAAATCTCTGAGCGAATAGGCTGTTCCCAGAGTGCTCTATCAAGCCACCTCAGTGGGACGTCTGTGGGAAGGAAAAAGTGAAAGAAGGGCCGATTCCAGACCTTGGGGGACCTGTGGAAGCAGTGGACTGAGTCTGGAGTAGAAACATCCAGAGCCACCGTGCACAGGCGTGTGCAGGAAGTGGGCTACAGGTGCCGCATTCCACGGGTCAAGCCACTTTTGAACCAGAAACAGCGGCAGCAGCGGCTGACCTGGGCTAGAGAGAAGCAGCACTGGACTGTTGCTCAGTGGTCCAAAGTACTTTTTTTGGATGAAAGCAAATTTTGCATGTCATTGGGAAATCGCGGTGCCAGAGTCTGGAGGAAGACTGGGGACAAGGAAATGCCAAAATGCCTGAAGTCCAGTGTGCAGTACCCACAGTCAGTGATGGTCTGGGGTGCCATGTCAGCCGCTGGTGTTGGTCCACTGTGTTTTATCAAGGGCAGGGTCAATGCAGCTCGCTATCAGGAGATTTTGGAGCACTTCATGCTTCCATCTGCTGAAAAGCTTTATGGAGATGAAGATTTCATTTTTCAGCACGACCTGGCACCTGCTCACAGTGCCAACACCACTGCTAAATGGTTTACTGACCATGGTATTACTGTGCTCAATTGGCCTGCCAACTCTCCTGACCTGAAGCCCATAGAGAATCTGTGGGATATTGTGAAGAGAAAGTTGAGAGACACCAGACCCAACACTGTGGATGAGCTTAAGGCCGCTATCGAAGCATCCTGGGCCTCCGTAACACCTCAGCAGTGCCACAGGCTGATTGCCTCCATGCCACGCCCGCATTGAAGCAGTCATTTCTGCAAAAGGATTCCCGACCAAGTATTGAGTGCAGAACTGAACATAATTATTTGAAGGTTGAGTTTTTTGTATTAAAAACACTTTTTTTTTTATTGGTCGGATGAAATATGCTGATTTTTTGAGATAGGAATTTTGGGTTTTCATGAGCTGTATGCCAAAATCATCAGTATTAAAACCATAAAAGACCTGAAATATTTCAGTTGGTGTGAAATGAATCTAAAATATATGAAAGTTTGATTTTTATCAGTACATTACAGAAAAGAATGAACTTTATCACAATATGCTAATTTTTTTAGAAGGACGTGTGTGTGTGTGTATGTGTGTGTGTGTGCGTGTGTGTGTGTGCGTGTGTGCGTGCATGCGTGTTTATACTATTTTTGTTTACAAAACGTATTCTGTATGAACCTTGCAGACCTGTTCAACCTGATGTGTTAATATTATTAAACAGGGGTCATTTGTGCTTATTATTAATTGAACCAATTAATTTTATATCTGTGATTATGTATAAATCTTCTTTATGTGTTTCTATTAATCAATCACTTCATTCTTCACATACACACACACACACACACACACACACACACACACACACACACACACACACACACATACACACATATATTTCCAGTGAAGATAAGTGAATTTTTATCTTTGTACCCAGATACAAAAAGCCAGCCTTGAGCTGTACTCATAACGACCGCCTCCAGATAAGTGCTCAAAAAGCCTCCTCTGGTTGGAATCTGGTTGCTGGTGGCATTCCGTATTCACTCTCATGCTCACAGAAGAGCCCTTGAAGCTTTGTGTCTCCTCACCTCAGTAATGGATCAGTGGAGAACCCTCAGGGTCTCCTGTCTCACAGTAGAGAGACGTGCGCTGACACCCAAGCAAAATATTTAATAAATAAACTAGTATTGCATATTAATCAAACTGAAAAATCTTTCTGTAAATGTCGAGTGTGGATAGATTTGGTTCCTCAGGTTTTTACTTTTATGGGACCTTTAATCTAATATAAATAAAAATTCATAGAAGTGACTTATCTAAAGTACTTTAGAAAATATAAACCTGACTCCAATACATAATGTCATATTTGTACACAAGTGGAACTGTAGATGCAGTATGGTTCCTCTCCAAGAGAACCTTTCAAAATGTTTGAACAATCCCAAAACCCTTAGAAACCTAAGGAGACCTTTAGAGATATTACCAAAAAAATCACTCCGGGACTTTCCAAAGGAGCCCTGAACAACCTAAAAAACTATAGGAGCTACTTATAGAACCCCTTAGGAACCAAAAAAACAATAGGAGCTACTTAAAGAACCCCGAGGAACTTTAAAAACCTATAGGAACTATGTTAATATTTTAATATATTAAATTAATATAATTAAATAATTAATAAATTAACTACTTTAATAATTTAAACTACTTTAATACAGGAACTACTTAAAGAACCCCTTAGGAATCTAAAAAAGTATAGGAACTACTTTAGGAACCTAAAAAACTAACAGTTACTTAAAAAACCCTTAGGAATCTAAAACCTATAGGAACTACTTTAGGAACCTAAAAAACTAGCATTTACTTAAAGAACCCCTTAGGAACCTGAAAAAAAAACCCATAGGACCTATTTTAGGAACCTAAAAATATATAGGAACTTCTAAAGAACCTAAAAACTATAGAAGCTACTTAAAGAACTCCTTAGGAATTTAAAAAGCTATAAGAACTACTTTAGGAACCTAAAAAAACTAGCAGTTACTTAAAGAACCCCTTAGGAACCTGAAAAAACCCATAGGACCTATTTTAGGAACCTAAAAAAACTATAGTAACTTCTAAAGCACCTCTTAGGAATCTAAAAAACTCTAGGAGCTACTTAAAGAACCACTTAGGCACATAAAAAACCCCACAGGAACTACTTTAGGAACCTAAAAAAATATAGGAGCCACTTATAGAACCACTTAGGCACCTAAAAAACTACAGGAAATACTTTAGGAACCTAAAAAAACAATATAGGAACTACTAAAGAACCCATTAGGAACCTAAAAACTATAGGGACTACTTGAAGAACCCACTAGGACTCTAAATAAGTCTGTAGGAACTACTTAAAGAACCTCTTAAGAATCTTCATGACTATATAAAAAGTCATTAAGAGCTTTAAATCCTGTAGGAACTATCCAATGAAGCCCTGAGTAACTATATAAAAATCCTGAGACTGCATTCACATATCCTTTTCGGGAACAATAGAAAACAATTGTATTGGAACTATCCAGTGAACCCTTTAGGAACCTTAAAAAAAACACCCCCTGAGAGCCACCCAAGACCTCTTTAGAAGCAACTGAAAACCTCCTCAGAATCGAAAGCGGGTTTAGAACTGAACTAATGAAACTCTGGCAGAGAGTGTGACGGGTGCACAAGGCTCATCAATGCACGTGGAAGATCATCGGTGCACCGGCGAGTACATCTGATCTAACAGAAGCGCAACGGTTAGCACAAACTGCTGAAATGGTTAATAATGCTGAATCCGATAGAAAGGAGACAGAACACAGTGCAGTTAGTGCAGCCTGCATATCGGGCCACGTAGCTGCAGACCATTCAGGTGGTCTCAATGGTATGGTCGATCTCTGTGTGTGTGTGTGTGTGTGTGTGTGTGTGTGTGTGTGTGTGTGTGTGTGTGTGTTGGGTGACTGTTCCATTCAGCAAGCAATCAGGTGAGGAGACACCATTAGCTTGTACCGACACAGGGTGTGTGGATCTTCACACAGTGATCAACCGCCAACCGTCAGGCTGCTGTCCCAGCTAGAGGGAAATGAGTTTGTTTCCTTATGCCCAGAGGACAACACTTTCTGACTCATACACACACATAAATACACGAATACCCCCCCCCCCCCCCCCACACACACACACACACACACACCTGCTGCAGAGTTACAGATGGCACTGATCTGTTTTCTCTTTCTCCACGTATGTTTTTTTTAAACGTGTCCATGCTAATGGTATGTGAACGTGTTCAAGTGTAAACCAGTCTGCGTGAATACCAAACACTGCTTATTACTGTACATTACCACATATGGAATGTGAACCTTTCACAGACTCTTAACAGGAATTTTTTTTTTTTTCAAAGTTTGCCCTGTATTTGCCTCCATCTGTGTTCCCATCAACTCCAACCAGCTTCTGTGTCCCTGCTGAAAAAAAGCATCCCCACAACGTGATGCTGCCACCATCATGTTTTATGGTGGGACTGGTGTGTGCAGGGTGATGTGCAGAGTTAGTTCTGTTCCATTTTGCATTTAGGCTCGAAAGCCTCATCTGCTGTCATCTGACCAGGGCACCTTCTTCCACATGCTTGCTGTAAAACAGGACTTCTAATGGGTTCTTTTAAAAATGGATTCTTCTTGGCAGTCTTTTATAAAGGGAGAGACTTGTAGAGTGCTCAACTAATAGTTGTCCTGTGGACAGTGCTCTTCAGCCCCCCCCCAAAAAAAAAAAAAGCTGTGGATCTCCGCAGCTCCTCCTGGGCCCCATGGCCTCATCTATGATCCATTTTGGTAGGTTTGCAGTTGTGCTGTGCTCTTTCTATTTTTGGATAATGGATTGAACTGTGAGATGTTCAAAGTTTGGGATATTTTTTATAACCCAACCCTGCTTCAGACTTCCCCAGAAATTTATCCCTGATCTGTCCGGTGTGTTGCTTCGGCTTCATGATGACGTTTGTTCACTAATGTTCTCCAAGAAACCTCTGAGACCTTCAAAGAACCACTGTATTTATACTGAGATTAGATTACACCCAAGTGGAGGGGTTTGCACATCCACGAACAAATCTCTGGTGTGTGTTGTGGGCATGTCCAACCGGGAAGGGACCCAGAACACACTGGAGGGACTATGTCTCTCAGCTGATCTGGGAATGTTTCGGTGTCTCCTAGAAGAGATGGAGGTGGTTACTGGGGATAGGGATGTTTGGACTTCGCTGCTTAGGCTGCTGCCCTCGCGACCTGACCCCGGATTAACCAAATGATGGTGGTGATGATGATGATGATGATGATGATGATG
>CM045742.1:43790000-43900000 GCA_024760905.1 Plotosus lineatus
ACCACACCTAATTCTTTGAGACTGACAGGTATAGAAGCTACACCTCCTTTACCAAAATAAATTGGTACAAATGCCCCACACTTCCTTAATTAAGACTGAAAGCCCCGCCTACTTTATGAGAATGAGAGGCTTACAGACCGCACGGTCACTGAGACTGTCAGATATAGAGGCCACACCTCCTTTCAGACTAAACCCATACCTCCTTCGCCGAGATTAACAAATAAACAGGCCACACCTCCTTTATTGAGACTGACAGATACCAAGGCCATGCATCCCTCTTTGAGACAGACAGCTGTAGAGGCCACACCTTCTTTATGAGAATAAATATGTATTAAGGCCACTCCTCCTTAAGTGAGACTGAAAGGTGCAGATGCCCTGCCTTCTGTAGGCCACACCTCCTTCACTGAGACTTACAGGTATTGGATCTTTATGAAGATTCACAGGTACAGCGGCAACAGATCTTTCACTAGTACATTATTCTTGCCTCAAGTTCCGTGTTCCTCTGTTGTCCTGTGCAGGTGAGTCCAGCGGGGAACTCGACCTGTGCTGGAGCATTGCTGTTCCTTTACACCGGGGATTTCTACCTGAACATCAAGTTCCAGGATGACAGCGCAAGCCGAGACCTTCCCACCATGTGGTTCTGCTTACCCACCGTCCACATCCGAGCCCAGACACCGATCGACGCCGCCGCCTGAATGGGGACCCTGCAGTCCACTGATCTTTTCAGACAGACCATGCAAATTGTAACTTCGGATTGATAACCTGGAACCATTTTATTTAAAATATAACATTGTCTCTGGTTCTGCTTCATGACGGAACATTTCACTCTAATCTTTATTAATATATCTCGTGATGATTAAATGACATAACATGCTCCCCCTGACCAAGACTGCTGGTCACATGATCACTCAACAGTCTTTTTTTTTTTTCCCCCAAAGGGTTCAAAGTCTAGATCCACAAAAGGATTTCACAGTAAACCTGAGTATTTATATAAGCAGAAGTTCAGAACCTTATAACCGGGTCTTTCTGGCTCTTGGAACCATTAAAAGATTTTGTGCAAACCTTCAACTGATTGTTTATAAAGCTTAAATTCCACCGCGTTACTTATGGAACCCTCGAATTGAGTGCATGGAACCGTTTCACTCATATGAAACCCAACCAATGCACAATTCTACAGATAAGCATGTCTCCCTCTAGAACATCTCAAAGTTCTCTGTGGAACCCTACATCCAGGTTCCAGATCTAGAACCACCAAACACTAGATACCTAACTGTAGAACTCTTTTTTTTTTTTTTTTTTTTTTTTTTTTTAAATGAGAAACCCTAAAGCTTTGAAATGGAACCCGAAAGGGGAGGGGCATCTCGAAATCCATGCAGAACCGTAGAGCTGAATCTTTCTAAATCGAACAACCCAAAGGTCCAATCGAGCACCTGTAGAGGTGAGTCAAAGCTTGGCACTGTCACGGTTCTGGTTTGGGGAGCTTGTAAATATAAAATGGTGCTGATTGGAATATTGTGATATTTATGTTCTCATTTCTTCGGGTCTTCACAGGTTTAATCATTTGACACTCGGTTATAAAATCTGAAATCTTTTGCGTTTATCTCATATCTTTTCATCTCACTCGTCCTTTAATGACTTTGTGTTTCAGTTTGACTCTGTGCTGGTTTTTTTGTTTTTGTTTTGTTTTTTTTCAAGCTACTTCATTACAACAAATCTCATATCCTGAGTCTCTCTTCACTGTTGGTATGTAATATATTTGATCGATGGCTGTTGCACGGATTATAAATCATAAATTTCATGTTTGGAGAAATCTCTGGTTTTCTTGAAGTTCTTTCTAAAATTGGCCAAAAAAAAAAAAAAATTGGATACAAAAAAAATATATATCAATGTTGATGCCTGCTGCCAATAATAAACTTTATGACAGGGTACAGTTTTATCACTTTATGATGTAGAGACCTATGCATGTGGAGCAGTAAATAACAATGGGTTCTAAAAAGGGTTCTACTTGTAGCTCTCTATAAACGATGGCGGTCGTCAGGAGAACTTGTACAGCTACGGACCTGTAGAACATGTGATGAAACTACACCCTAAAATCCAGTGAGGTGGATCCGTCATTGTATTTAAATAACTGAGTGGGTCGAGGTACAGAACCTTGCAACTGAGGAGATCTTTAATTTTAAAAAAATATCATTTCTGAATAATAAGAACCAAATTATCCTGTAAAAAGACGTAGTGCATCGCACGTCCACCTCACAGCAAGAATTTCCTGGGTTTGAATCCCAGCTTGGGTGTTTCTGTGTGGAGTTTACATGTTCTCCTTGTGCTTGCGTGGGTTTCTTCCGGGTCCTCCGGTTTCCTCCCACAATCCAAAAGCATGCACAGCAGGTTAATCGGTTGTTCAGAATCAGCCCTATGTATGAGAGTGAGTGTGAATGGTTCTGTGTGTGTGTGTGTGTGTGTGTGTGTGTGTGTGTGTGTGTTGGCTCTGTGATGGCCTGGCAAGCTATTCAGGTTGTTTCCCCTATTTTTTTTAATCCAGAATACTGACCAATACCCAGCCGGTTCTCCCACTGTCTATGGTGAGAGGTTCATGGAACAGAATCATTGTTGACTTTCGTAGAGGAGCTGCATAGTGACAGCGTCTTCCTGCCCTGCGATGGCCTGGTGAGCCGTCCAGGGTGCATTCTGCCTCGCCCGGAGTCAACTGAGATGGGCGCCAGCCTCCCCGTGACCCTAATTAGGATTAAGTAGTTCAGAAAATCAATGACCGCGTGATCTATTTGATTATAGTATAAATGTCCACTGTGTGATGGTCAATCTCAGGTGTCTCCGATCCCAAAATGATTAATGTTTTGGCAAAGTAATCCTGAGCCGATGTGATTATATTAGCTGAAGATAAATGAGGGATCTCAATGCAGCACCATCTGAGGGATTGGGGATCAAAGATATTCAACTTAGGCTTGTGTCCTTACCCTTTACCCACTAAATTCCTAAAAATTCCTTGATAATAATATCGCTCATAGAGTATGAAATATCCAAAACCTTTCCTGTCTTTCTTTGAGGAACATTATTGTTAAGCATTTTAATAAGTCTCTGATGTATTTGTTGACAAACTGGAACTTTCCTCCTTAAAGACTGTAGGCCTTTCCTGGATACAGCTTTGGTACCATGTCATGATTATTATAATCACCTGTTTTAAGTCACTTTTTTTTTTCTATTGGGCTTTTTACACCCGAGCCTAGTGGCTCATCAGGCCGGTGCTTATCCCCAGTTTCTGTAGTGTGAAGCGATCAGGAGTTCAACTCCTCCTGGATGGGACGCGAGTCCATCGCAGATTCCCTTCCCAGTATATTTTACTGGTACCCAGTTATACTGCTGGGTGAACAGAGGCACACTTGTGGTAAAGACCTTGCCCAGGGGTCTTAGCACAGTGGTGGTCTAACTGGGATTTGAACACAAAACCTCCCGATCATGAGCCCAGCACCCGAACCACTACACCACCTTATCTTGTTACTTGCCTTAAATTTCCCCCATCACAACCTTTTTGCAGAATGCGTTGCAGATCTGAAGTGCAGGAGTGGATGTTTATTAACAAGTGAGTTGATGACCAATATGAAATCTGTAGAAATGTGCATTCAGTCTGGAATAAACTAAATCCCAAAGTTGATTCAGAAATGCCTCTTATCCATCCATGTGCTACTTATCCAAGGTCAGGTCACAGAGACAACAGGTCAAGAAGGGAAACCCAGACGCCCCTCTCCCTAACTTCTCCTGGAGATCTTGAAGTGTCCCCAGGCCGCCTTGGATATATAAGCTCTCTAGCGAGTTCCGGGTCTTTCTCAGGTCCTCCTCTCAGTTGAAGATTGTCTTCTCAGATGCCTGAACCTCCTCAACTGATTCCTTTTGATTTTTGACTCCTTTAATTTACTTAGATTTTCCCAACTGCTGAAGAACATCTCAAGTCTTTATTACAAAACTTTACAACTGATCATCTGAAGACGGGGTATGAACATCTAATCCACCACAGTCTTGGAGGTTCTCAAGTCTGCCATGTTGTTTGTTATTTTTACTACAACATGAGCTGACAATGTTCTCTCATGCCTCTTCCTTCGTCTCGGAGCTTTTACACTGGTTCATGCTGGTTCACATCCCGATCGTTCGGGGCTGTTTTGTGATGTCATTGAGGTTTCAACCAATCAGCAGAGACGCTGTAGAACACACCTCCTCCTCCATGCCGAATTATTATATGCATCTGGCTGCTAGTGGAGGTGTTTTCAGTGATGCGATGATGATTTTTACAGAGAACGTCATGTCATGGAAGATAAACAGGCCTATTTCAGGTTACTTAACAACTCCATAAGTGTTTGAGAGCAGTGTGGGATGATTTTTGGCACGCAGCTTTTAGTGGAGGATGATGAAAGTAGATCATTCACTCACACTTTCACTTAAGCTACGTATTATTTAGTAATGAACAAATAAATACAAGCGCCATGGAAATGAGAAACTGCGTAGGTACGTGAGGAAATTTTAAAGGCGTGTCTCCCTGGGTCTGCACGCATTTGGGGACTTTACCGTTTATTCAGAGAAACAGCAAACAGGCAGTCACCATCTTTGCCAATCATTTGCTGATCTCACTTTCATTCAAGGAGTTTGGTGAACATGTCTCGCCACAGTCACCAAATGTTCACCAAACACCAAATGTTCTCTGTAAACTATTCTTCAATCATTCACCCTTCCTAGGAATGTAGTGATATTGAAAAATACTTGAAGAGGTTTTGGCAAATGGTGCACAAACTGTATACACTGTAGTTGGGTGACCATCATGTGACTTTGAAACTCCTTGAAGGCACCTCATTGAGCTTCTGGTAAACCATATTTTACTTGTAACTCCTCACTTTTTGTGACTTGTTCATCAGCCAATATCCAGAATATCACCATGAAGAGTCTAGAAAGTCATCGACAAATCGGTAGTTAATATCTCACTGACTTTGGTAAATACTGTAGTTGAAAGCCTTCAAAAAGTGGAGGTTAAGACTTTCGCCAGATGTTCATTACTCAGTGGGATCTTCACCTATACAGTGGGACCTTTATTTATGAAATTAATCCATTCCGAGGGCGAGCCCGTAAAATCAAAATGTTCGTTAGATCAAACAAAAATCCCCATCTGAAATAATAGCAAACCAATTAATCCGTTCCAACCCACTCCCAAACTCGTATAACCTGACACAAACACGTATACATGACATAATATATTAAAGATAAACATTTAAAAACACTAAATATTTCATAATAACAATAATACATGTACATTAACATTAATAATAATAAATAATAATACTGTAAAACAAGAACAAACAATAAGTCAACTAACCCTTCCGATCATCGACAGCGGCGAAGATGTAAATGTGGACACACAGATGTCACATGAGCAGGCATGAAATGCGTAACAGAGGAGGAGGAGGAGGAGAAATTTGTGCATGTGTATGCTATGAATGCCAGCAAGAAAAGGCTTGTGGTGAGCTCCCACAAGGCCAGTGCTTCTCAAATAGTGGGGTGCGCAGTGTGATGTCAGGGGGACGCGAATGCCCCTGGGGAACATGCTTTTTTGCCATACTGTATGAGAATTACATGTAATTGGGCTTTCTCTACAGTAGGTGGCAGTGGTACTCTCACTGTGTTCCCTATGGTGCAGGAAAAACGCACTGAGCAAACTATATGAAGTGCAGTAAACACTATTTATAGTCGCGCTCGGGGTGTTGGGGGGGGGGCATGAAATGTTTTTCTTTCTTCTTGTAGGGGGCGTCACAGAAAATAATTGAGGAGCACTGCACAAGGCATTCTCGGAGCGTGGAGTAATACACATGGAATATGAGGCTAATTGGCCCGGAAAAGCCCTTTCCCAGCAGAGCTTGTAAATCAAAATTTTGCTGGTTGGATGGAGCAGATTTTTGGTGGATCGAAGCTCATATCATGGAAAAATTCATTATAAAAAACACTCGTAAGTCAAGGTACCACTGTAGTTAGATTTCCTTAAAATTGATATACAATCATAGATAGTATCCAGTCAATATTGCTGTGTATAGTTGTATCATCTCCAGCAGTTAGATTAGTCAGTTAGTTGTCTGGTGAGCTTAGTTAGTTGGTTAGTCTGAGGTGTTCATGTTCTCTCATACTCTTGATTGGTGAGTTATACACTTTGATCATCATGGATTAACTGAATGATTTGACTAGTGAGCGTATAAGTAAAAATAAATGCACGAGTTGCAGTATGTACTGTAGCCGCGGTAGAGCCGCAGCCTTTTGCTTTGATTTATAAAAGAAATATTATGCTGTCAGATGTTATTTTTGATAACCGGGCTGTCACTTTTCAATCCAGTTCTTTAGAAAACAGAACCGTTAAGAATGTTTAACAATAAGAAAAGTGTACATTGAGTTGTTAATTGATGTTCGTCTATACAGCTGTTAGAATGATTGACAGTTCTTTCCTTCTAAAAGAGTTTTAACTTGGAAGTTTTTCTTAAAACACTGCAGGTTTTTAAGACGGAACAGTTTGCCATGTTTCACAGAAAGTCGAATCCTCGAACGTTTAGTCGTTGAACGATGTAACCCGTGAAGCGAACACTCTGATGGATCGCATCCCCCTCTGGATTTTATGAAATATTTAATTTATATGCTCTACACTCTAGGAGCACGAGAAAAGCCCAAAAGTAAAAATCTAGTCTTGTGTAAACTGTTTGTCAACAAGATTTTCTCTCAGTCTATCAGAGACACGTATTTCCTTTATGAAATAAAAAATAAATACCATCGTAGACCCTTGTGGTACAAATTTAAACATGTTACAAATGTTCAACCAACTGGTAGATGGTTCTGCACAGTCCGTAGACTTATGAATTTCAGATGCTTTTGGGTTCCTCTCAGAATTGTATGGCTTTTCTTAAGCCTCGGCTTACGTTGTTAATTGGTTCCAGGAGAGACGACGTAAGCCGCAAACGACTTACATAGAATTAGCTTGTGTCTAGGCGAGGCTAGGCTATGCCAAATTTACTTTTTTATATTATATATATATATATATATATATATATATATATATATATATATAATCAGATGCTCCCCGACTTATGTTCATCCGTTTTACTTTTTTTCACTTTTACCTTTTTTTTTTCAAAAAAAAAAGTCAAACTTTGAGTTTTGACGTACCTACGTAGTACGCTGACGTAATGACATAATGACAATGCATCCATTGTTTACAAACGTGCCCCTCCTTCTTCCCAGTTATAGAAGTCATTTTAATCCGTGCTTTGTTTCAAGCAAGGACTCTACTTTCAGCAAGTGCACTACTTTCGGTATTGAGCGCCACACATATTGTAAGCGTTGATTGGCTGTTTTAAGCTTCATGTGAAGTGAGTCGGCTCAGCTTCATATCATGCGACCATCCGTCGACCATCTGAACCATTTACAAGCAGAAAAATCGTATCGTTACGAATCATCTGCAAATAAAAGTAATACTATTTCCTTAATATTGTCTTGAACAAATATGCATCTAAGATTACTTTGATTAAATTCATACACAATTTCATTACTAAAAATGATGAAAAGAACTGGGCTTAACATACAGCCCTGACAAACATCGGCAGAAGTGGTGAAGTTACTCAAGAACCCTTCTCTTGCCTTAATACATGCCTTAACTTTTGCATACATATCACAAAGAACATTAAATAATTTACCACATATACCCTTTTGATGAAGAACATACAAAAGATAGATGAAGTACTTGGAAATTTTATGGAAAACCATGATCATGAAATTATGACAAATAATACTATTTATAGTCGCGCGGGGCGCTGTGGGGGCGTGATTTTTTTTCTTCCTGGAGGGGGCATCCCAGAAAACAATTGAGAAGCACTCCGCTAATTTAAAAACATTATGAAAAAAGCCTTTGAGAGTTTTTTTTTATTTTTCTACATATTTTTGAAAACAGATGTATAATTGAGAACGACTTAAGTGTAGGTACTGTATACCTGTACAGTCCTACTAGAATTCTACATTAAACCCGCTGGGCTTTCTTATACATGAATGTGTATCTTCTGACATTTCTACAGCAGTGTGTCTATATGTAATGAATATAGACCCCCATGCAACTAACTGGGTTATCAAAGGCCGTCCGTGTCTCTCACTGTTTATGGTGGAGGTTCATGTAAAAGAATCATTGTTGACTTTCATCAGGAGCAGCTGCACAGCCAACAGCAATGGCATGGCGAGCTGTCCAGGGTGTACCGCACCTTCGCCCAGAGTCAGCTGGGATGGCCGCCAACCTCCCTGCAACCCTAATTAGGATTACGCGTTTCAGAAAATGAATGGATGAATGAAATTATCAGATTTTCAGAGAGGTCAAATTTTAGGGGTCAGTCAGAAGGCAGCTTCAGTCAGCGACAAGAAGCTGACAATTTGAATATTCCTATGTCGACGGTTAAAAGTCCATGGTGTCGACCTGAACCATCAAAAAGCTGCCTTTGATCCATGAAGAGAGCACTGGAAGAAAATGCCCGTTCCAAGGCCGCAGGAACTAATTCAAAACCTCATGTTCTTCACCAAATGGGGAACACAAACCTCTTCAACAACCCGCAGATATTGATTTTGGAATTTCCAGGCGTCGGTTAGCTGACGTCCGGTCCCTGTAGCTAATGTCGTTACGCTAACATCATGTGACGTGATCCTAAAGACTAACCCTGAACTAAGCTTTGGGATTATTCTCTTATTTCAGAGACATGCATGTCAGAACCTTGAAATATTCCATTTATCTTCCAGACGTAGATCAAAGAGAAAAACTCTATCAGTACGTCTATGCAAATCTACTTGAAGGTAAATGGATTTTTTTTTTTTCCAGAAATGAGATTTGTTTGAAATAAGATCTGCGTTTTAGCTTTGGTTTTAGCTTTTTGTAAATGATGCACGAGAGTACGTCTCTGCGTGCAGGTTGAATACTGATGCGATATTAAAGCAGGATGGATCGAGAGCTCATGAGCTGATTAGGGCTCCTGCTGTGACTTTCACCAAGCTCCACTCAGCCAGAGCGAGAAAAGTTTATCAGAGTGACTTTGGCGTAATAATCGCTGTGACTGGTCAGCAGCTCCTCTTCCGCACTGATAAGATGGCAAATTAAATCCACATGAAGTCAGCGGTAATCTGAGTCTGTGATCCGAAGACACTGCGTTCACCAGAAAGTGGCCGGTGTAGTTTCACTCACTAATAACAGTGCAGGGACAGAGTTCGCTATTCTGAGTATCCTGTTTATTTCATCTTTACACATTCACTGCAGGCTGTAAATAAGTGGTGAGAATTAGAAAACCGTGTTCTGTATTAGATTCAATTAAACTTCATGAACGTGGGACAGCCGTAGCCTAATGGTTAACGAAGAGGCGTTGGGACCAAAAGGTCATGGGTTCGATTCCAAAACCAGCAGGAAAAATGTATAGCCGGGGGGGGACTCTTTCCTTCCTCCACACTGATGGCTGAAATGCCCTTGAGAAAGGCAACCTGACTGCCCTCCAGGCACCCACAATGCATCTGGGGCAGCCCACTGCTCAAGGTGTGTATTCATTTATGGACCAGAACGTACATTTTTAATCTCTTTCTCTCTGGATAGTACAGAAAAGCAGCTGAGCCCAGTGACTCACAGTTAATGGCAATTTCACTTTTATAATTAATATGGGTTCGTTTAAGGTTAATGAATATAAGGTTCTCACACCTGGCCAATTAAAAGGTGTTTCAGAACTGGTGCTGGTTCTCGCTATCTCCATTTTTAAGCATCTTTCTGCAACAACAGTGTCAGAAGAAGAGTCTGCAGCAATTTTGAGTCTATTTTTGGTTGCTGTGTGTGTGTGTGTGTGTGTGTGTGTGTGTGTGTGTGTGTTTGATTTACTTGATTTATGCCAGACTGAGATTATCCTATTTTAGTCTGTTCGCTTTGATGTTGACGTCTGGACAGGATCTCGGTGAGATTCATCACACACTTTCTCTCACAGTTGCATAAAACAGAAACAATACAAAGAGAAGCAGAACACACATTTCTCCAGCCATGAAGCCTCACACACTCTCCAACAAACTACATCAAAGCATGACATCACCATGTTGGGTTATATAACTTAATGCATCTCTTTAGATCAGCCATTTTGGTCATTACACTCTCCAAGGGTTTTACTTTATACTCATTTGGCACAGAATTCGTGAGAAAATCCAATCCACACCGACAGCTGAGTCCCTGAGGTGATCTTAAGTGTAAATGGGGAGGGTTTGTGTGTGTGTGTGTGTGTGTGTGTGTGCGCGCGCGTGTGTGTGTGTGTGTGTGTGTGTGTGTGTGAGGGGGACCTCGAAATTTTTTTTCTGGAATTGTTCTGTTTTTAACCTCAATTTACTAATTCGAGTTCTCACATTCCTGCTGATGGTTCCAAGCCTCCGAAAGTGAATCTGTGCTTCATTCGAAATGTGAAGGCTATGATTTATTTCCTACAGAAACAGAACTCTCAGCCATTTCACGTGGAATTGTGGGAGAGAGACTGTATTTATTTACATGTGAAAAATTAGAAAGTGCACTTCTATATCTTTAATATTTCATCTGAAAACTTAGCATGATGTGATAAACACCACGTTTTCTGGGCCATAAGGCGCACTGGATTATAAAGCGCATTAAACAAAACAAAAGTCAGATAACTCAAACTTCATTCAACTCTCACAAATAACTCTCAACATTATTCAGTTGTAATAATCTCCGAGTTTAACAGTTGCGAGAGTTTGACATAAAGCCCTGATCCCTTGATTATTTTTTATTATTATATTATTATATTTTATTATCTATTATTCCCTCGCTCATGGAGTCAGATCAGTAGAGACCAAGATTAGAAGTCTTCCTGGGTCATGACCTTCTCCCAGCCACGCCCTCTTAAAGAGGCAGCGCATCAGTATTGTGTTCATTACAGAATGGAGATCATTCCTCTTAAGGCACTGTATCAGTGTAACTTTAAATTCTAGAAGGTTAATCTGAGGTCTCAAGAGCATGACTGTAGCAGTGCTTTATCCCCGTATTTGGGCATAAAGCCCGGCTCCCTCTAACTTACGACATGGACACCAATATCTAGCAGTTGGAGTTCTTTAGTTAATCCACTGGAATGATGGTAAGATCTGAATTAGTTTGCTTCACTTTGGTTTTGATGTTGTCAGTGAGCAGAAGCCGACACTGTATCCACACATAAGCCTCACCAGTTTATAAGGCGCATGCCATTTTATATATATATATATATATATATATATATATACACTTGTCCTTCTCAAAAAATTAGCATATTGTGATAAAGTTCATTATTTTCTGTAATGTACTGATAAAAATTAAACTTTCATATATTTTAGATTCATTGCACACCAACTGAAATATTTCGGGTCTTTTATTGTTTTAATGCTGATGATTTGGGCATACAGCTCATGAAAACCCAAAATTCCTATCTCAAAAAATTAGCATATTTTATCCAACCAATGAAAAAAAAGTGCTTTTAATACAACAAAGTCAACCTTCAAATAATTATGTTGAGTTCTGCACTCAATACTTGGTCGGGAATCCTTTTGCAGAAATGACTGCTTCAATGCGGGCGTGGCATGGAGGCAATCAGCCTGTGGCACTGCTGAGGTGTTACGGAGGCCCAGGATGCTTCGATAGCGGCCTTAAGCTCATCCACAGTGTTGGGTCTGGTGTCTCTCAACTTTCTCTTCACAATATCCCACAGATTCTCTATGGGCTTCAGGTCAGGAGAGTTGGCAGGCCAATTGAGCACAGTAATACCATGGTCAGTAAACCATTTAGCAGTGGTTTTGGCACTGTGAGCAGGTGCCAGGTCGTGCTGAAAAATGAAATCTTCATCTCCATAAAGCTTTTCAGCAGATGGAAGCATGAAGTGCTCCAAAATCTCCTGATAGCGAGCTGCATTGACCCCGCCCTTGATAAAACACAGTGGACCAACACCAGCGGCTGACACGGCACCCCAGACCATCACTGACTGTGGGTACTGGACACTGGACTTCAGGCATTTTGGCATTTCCTTCTCCCCAGTCTTCCTCCAGACTCTGGCACCTTGATTTCCCAATGACATGCAAAATTTGCTTTCATCCGAAAAAAGTACTTTGGACCACTGAGCAACAGTCCAGTGCTGCTTCTCTGTAGCCCAGGTCAGCCGCTTCTGCCGATGTTTCTGGTTCAAAAGTGGCTTGACCTGTGGAATGCGGCACCTGTAGCCCAGTCCACTGCTTCCACAGGTCCCCCAAGGTCCGGAACCGGCCCTTCTCCACAATCTTCCTCAGGGTCCGGTCACCTCTTCTGGTTGTGCAGCGTTTT
This sequence comes from Plotosus lineatus, assembly GCA_024760905.1. NCBI lineage: Eukaryota > Metazoa > Chordata > Actinopteri > Siluriformes > Plotosidae > Plotosus > Plotosus lineatus. Next base: position 43,802,377 of record CM045742.1, read on the forward strand.
CTGCCACACTTTTTCCTTCCCACAGACGTCCCACTGAGGTGGCTTGATAGAGCACTCTGGGAACAGCCTATTCGCTCAGAGATTTCTTTCTGTGTCTTACCCTCTTGCTTGAGGGTGTCAATGATGTCCTTCTGGACAGCAGTCAGGTCGGCAGTCTTACCCATGATTGTGGTTTTGAGTAATGAACCAGGCTGGGAGGTTTTAAAAGCCTCAGGAATCTTTTGCAGGTGTTTAGAGTTAATTGGTTGATTCAGATGATTATTTCAATATATGAAAGTTTAATTTTTATCAGTACATTACAGAAAATAATGAACTTTGTCACAATATGCTATTTTTTTGAGAAGGACTAGTATATATATATATATATGGTACAATCTCATTACATTTCCTAAAAGAGAGAAAAATACAGTATTATACAGAGTTGGCTCTTGACTCCTGGGTAAATAAATAAATAAATAAATAAACCACCTATGTGTTTCCTCATTACAGTCTGGATTGAAAATCGGAAAAATTAACATTGAACTTTCTTTTAATTGTTTCAGTCTGTATTGCTCGTTTAATTATTCATGTAACGAGTTCATGTTCAGTGTTTCTGTTCATGTTAGATATGGGATTTTTAATATGTTTTTTTTTAATCACATAATGAATGGATTTTTTAAAAAAAATTACAGATAAAAACATTTTGATCATGTGGGTGAAAAAATCTCACACGAAAATATAAACAATAAAAGTAGTTAAATAAAAACGAATTATTTAGGTAAGAAGGAAATGTTCCAAATAAATTGTTGAAATAAATAAATAAATAAATTGTTCCCCTGACAGTATAAAACATGAGATTATTTTTAAAAATGCATATGTAAAAATAATAATAATAATAATATGAATAATAAATCAGATAAAAGAAGATTCTTCTTCAAGACTAACATTGCTAAAAGTGAACATATTAACTTGAGTCACACTGCAGCGTTATTCATAGCAACGGTAATAATCACCACCTTGGATACTCTTCATTCATTTATACTGCATGTACTGTATTATTTATTTATTGTTGTTGTTGTTAATTTTGTTGAATTAATATTGATTTCTGGGATTCCTCTTTTCTAAGCTTTGATTACAGATATGTGTTATTACTTGGATATGTTTTAATCTCATCCAGGGCTCCTTTGTATCGCGAGTGAAATATTCAACACGAACCGAACCCAACTTCCTGTGTGGCAGAGCACACAGATGAATTTGAGGATGAAGGTCTCACAGTGAACGAGAGCTTCATGATGTTGCCGCTCTCACCAGGTTATTGTTGTATCGGGAATCCAAACTACAATCATATAAATAATTAATTATAATCACCTCGGAGTGGATAAAAAACTCATTGGTGGAAAGATGAGAGAGCAGGGGGAGGGGGAATGTAGTCAAAGTATTTTTTCTTAAAAAGAGAAAATAAGCACTTTTACACCCGTATTGTTGTGTTCTGGATTCTGATTGGTCAGAAGTCGTTGATTATTTTCCTATAGCAGGTGCTCAGGCAGTGGTACAATATAATAAAATTTATATATATATATATATATATATATATATATATATATATATATATATATATATTTAAAGTCTCTCCTTATGGATGCTTCTTTTCCGTCTAGATTAATAATGATTGCTATTATTTCCCCTATTCCCAAGCTGCCACCTCCTTGAATTCCGACCTTATCGTAGTGGAGGGGTTTGAGTGAAATGAGTACATCAGAGGGACAGCACATGTAAAAGGTTTTGAGACAAAGTCAGAGAGGCTAGATTGAGATGGTTTGGACATGTGCAGACGAGGGATAGTGAGTATATTGGTAATAGGATGCTGAGGTTGGAACTACCAGGCAGAAGGTCTAGAAGAAGACCAACGAGAAGATTTATGGATGTGGTGAAGGAGGACATGAAGGTAGAAGGTAATTGGTGTAAGAGAAGAAGCTGCAGAGGATAGGGTGAGATGGAGGCAGATGATTCGTTGTGGCGACCCCTGAAGGAAACAGCTGAAAGGAAAAGAAGAAGATTGTGGTGTTGAGGCTTGCGTGTCCTAATGAGCCTGCAGGCGGGGCTCGAAGGCGAGCGTCTGGTAGTCGGCTTTGGGTGGAGTACACTCTCCTGCTCTTCTGTGCTCATTACAGTTTCGTCATGCATTTGGCACCAGGACACCCTAGGTCGCTGCTCAACTTTGTAGTCGTGTCACCGGACTTGCGGCCACATATTCTAGACACTTGGGTGAAAACGGAAGCTGAGCTGTCAACTGACCACCTTGTGGTGAGCCAGCTCCGATGGTGGGGAAGGCCAGCCTCCAGACCTGGTTTGCCAATCCAGAGGTATGACCCTCGACAACCATGCGATATTGCAGAAACATGTCAACCAAGGCATCTAGACCCCTGAGATATTCAGTGCGGATCTCACCCACTCCCGGAGCCTGACCACAGGGGAGCTTTTTGACTACCTCAGCGACCTCAGCTCCAGTGAAGGGTGGACCCCCACCCAAACTCCCAGGTTCTTTCTCCTCCATGGAGTGCATGATGGTGGGTTTGAGGAGGTCCTCAAATTATTCTTTCCATCTCTTGACAACATCCCCAGTTGAGGTGACCAACTCCCTACTTCCACTATAAACAGTATTTGTGGAGAACTGCTTCCCTCCTCAGGCATTGGATGGTGGTCCAGAACCTTTTTGAGGCCAGCCAATAGTCGCTTTCCAAGCCCTCACTGAACTCCTCTCACACCCGAGAGTTTGCATTGGCAAAAGCAAGGGCTGCAGCACATTTTGCCCGCCAGTAACTATTTGCTACCTCAGGAGTCCCATGGGCCAATAAGATGCAATAGGCCTCCTTGTTTTCACCACCGGTTCGGGGGTTACCACTACGACAGACACAGATGACCATTTTTTTTATATCTGTGGAATAACGCCCCAACTTTAGGAGTTTTTTATTTGCTTTTGCAATTCTTCATCTAAATCCAAATTTTTCATTCTTTCTGATATTGTATTTATTTTTTAAACTTTGTGGAATTCCCTGTGTTTGTAGAATAATTTTCGGGCCTCTCTTATTTCCTTTCCATTCCTAAAGTGTTCTGCCCACACTTGTAATTCTTTCTCTGCTCTTCAATAATATATTCACTGATGAAAATTCTACACTGACTTCAGACTATTTGGACAGGGACACAGTGGAGCATGACCTTGTTATTGTACAGGACTGTCTAAACTGTCACCTCTGCCCTCCGCCTCTCGATTTCCTTTATAAAACATTTTAAGAACAAATTATACAAATCTTACTTCCCCCTTGCTGATGAAAGAGATTTCTGCACAGAGAACGACTTGAATTTAAAAAAAAAATCCAACTTTAGTTTACGGAATTGACCTTGCACCTCTCAGATCCTTGTGAGAAGCACCGCCCATTTTCTCCCTGACTCATGGGACTGTACGACAAAGGAGTCTCTCATGTAATGAGAACGGACATGTCCGAAGGAACCATAAGTTTTGTGTTAGCATTTTTCAGATAATCTTTAAATTATGACTTTAACTTAATTTCTAGAAAAACTGGGTCAGTTTGCAAAACTTCAGTGAAAAGAGTTTGACTTTTTAATTCATAATAATAAATAAATTTTCATTATTTCATGAAATTTACATCACTTAATTGTATCAATTGTAACAAATTGGGAAGTGGTGGCCCGGTGATGAGGTGCTGGATTACCGATCCTAAGGTTGGGGGTTCAAGCCCCACTCTCAACAGGTTGTCACTGCTGTCCCCTCAGTGCACCAACTGGGTTACCAAAGGCCGACCATGTCTCTCACTGTGTGTGGTGTGCGGTTCATGTAAAGGAACCATTGCTGACTTTCGTAAAGAGAAACTGCATAGCCGTCAGCGTGTTTCTGTCCCGCAATGGTCTGGCGAGCCATCCAGGGAGTACTCTGCCCTCGCCCATAGTTGGCTGACATGTACACCAGCCTCCCTGCAACCCTAATTAATATTAAGTGGTTCGGAAAATGAATGAATGAAATATAAACATATTGACACCCGTAACACAATAAAAATTGGGGGTTAAAATAAGATGATGATGATGATGATGATTATTATTATTATTATTATTGTTATTTTTGTTGTTGTTTGTTTTATTAAAATGTATCACTAATTGACATGATGAGTCGGGTGTGTCTTGACCTCCGTGGCAGAGGCTCCGCCGAACCCCTGAGACCGACTCACCGAACCCCTAGGGTTCGATCGAACCCAGGTTAGGAACCACTGATATATATATATATATATATTATTTCCATGTTCTATATATTATAGTCGTAGCCCAATGATTAAAGTGGTTTTCGGACCAAAAGGTTGCTGGATCGATTCCCAAAGCAGAAGTTAAAATGTGTGGTATTGGTGGAGTTATGGTTTCCATTAACCTATTGACAATGGGGGACCCCCAGAGTGTCCCTCTCCTTGTGTCACTGCCGTCTTGTTTCAGTTTTGGCTGTTATAGTTCCCTTGCAGATTCGTCTTTCATTGAGAAGTTTTAAGTGTCGAAGACTCCTGTCTAGTGATGTGTGGTACCTGTCTAGTGATGTGGAAAGCAACAAAGTCCTCCTTCACGCAGTCTTTCCAGCGCTTATGGGGCCCACCCCTTGAGCATTTGCCATGTAGTAGCTCCTAAAACAAGAGCTGCTTGGGTATCCTAGAGTTGTCCATTTTTGAGACATGTCTGAGCCAGTGATGCCCATTGTCACGGGTTCCAAAAGTGAATGGCCTAGCATGCTCTAGAACCTCTTGGTTAGTTACATGGTGCCATCATTTGACATTCAGGAATTCTCTCAAGGACCTCTAGTGGAACACTTCAAGATGGCGGATGTGATGCGCTAGAGTAGGTCATTTTTCGATCCATAAAGAAAGGAAGGCAAGACAATATACACTTGTTAGCTTGGTGGACGGTGTAATACCTCGCTGCTTAAAACACCAACCACATGGTGCAGTGAAACCTGCTGCTCCTCTGGAAACCCGGTGCTGGATTTTTGAGTCGAGCGATGAGTCATCACTCAGGTTGCCTCCAAGATATGTAAATGTAGACTTAGACAGACTATTTGTCATTTAGATTTACATCAAATGAAAATTTGATGCAATGGCTCCGAGCACAAAAGGACTAATCAGAAAAATATTAAGAAAAAATATACATATAGAACATCTGTATAGCTGATGAATGGGAGTTAGTCCCTTAGTAGTGTGTGTGTGTGTGTGTGTGTGTGTGTGTGTGTGTGTGTCTTTGTGTGTGTGGATGGGAATGGAGTTATGCCATGCAGGAAGGAACTGTTGTTGTACCTGGCTGTTTCACTCCAGAGGCTGCAGGACCTCCTCCCAGAGGCCAGCAGTGAGAGCAGTCCACGGTATGAGCTTGCTTCAACTCCGAGCCATCAATTGTTATCAGTGGTGCATTATCACACTGAAGGAGCATAACCTCTTTCTGTGGTTTCTTGATTGTTATAGCCCATATTTCACAGCTGTTATGCAGCGATGTTATACCTTCTGGAAGGAACTCTGGAGTTGTGGTAACCATTGGAGCATCATCTGCATAGAGAAGATCATCCAGCGTAGCACAGGTAGTTGACTTTGCTTTAAACAGCTGTAGATTGAACAGCTTTTGGGTCTGTAGCAGGTAACAAGGTTCCACTGCCAAGGGATACTGGTCCCCTGTGGCTTGGCAAGCAGGCTGCCATCTTCCATATTTACTTTCTTTCATGGTTTATTTGTGGAATGGTGGCACAAATCACCTTGACTTGGTGAACGAGGACAAGGAAGATATGGTCAGTGGACTGACCAAAGCAGGGACCCATCTTGTTTTGTTTTTATTTTTTATTTTCAGGGGTTTGCTCTCCTAGGTCCGCCATGTTCTGTAGTACTAGGGGCAGCACCGAGAACCACTATGGATGGTCTTTGCCATACGAGAGGCAAGTTGGTGTGGCCACTTGATGGAATATTTCCATGTATTCTGCTTTTCATGACACTGGATGCGGGGAGACCAGTTTTGGATGCCAAGGTGCGACACATCCAGGGATCCTTGCCCCTTTGATTAATACAGTATATAAAAATAAAACGTATAAACTGTATTACTATATTGGTTATAGATGTAGATATTCTTATTTATCCTATTTGAGAGTTTAAATGTAATTGGTAGTAGATGAGAGATTAAATCTGGGGAGGTTAGGCTCAGGCTTTGTAAGTGAGGCATCTGGAAGCACTGCCTCAGAAGCCACCCTGTTACTGTGACAAATATAGCCACATGGATTTCAATTTTATTTCATGTGGGGAAAATGTCTCAGACTTTTCTGGGAATATTAAAGAACTGTTATCACAAAGAGTAAGAGTTTAAGATCAAACTGTGAATGATCTGGATCACACTCTGGCTGCTGACCTGTTTCATAATGTTACAGATAAAAGCTCTTCATGTTTAACTTTACATTTCACAAAATCAACTTTATTTAACAAAATGGGCTGATTGCTTTATCTGAACTGGATCTTCTAATATAGGGGCAGTGATGGATAAGGTGATGAGCTACTGATCTGAATGTCACTGGTTCAATCCCCACTATCACCATCGTTGGGCTCTTGGGCAGGACCCTTTACCCTCAATTGCTCAGTTGTATAAAAATAATAATTGTATGTCACTCTGGATAAAAGCGACTGCCAAATGTTGGAAATGAAAAATCTCTTTCCTTCATCTTTCAATCCTTCATAACGAGAAAGAAGGGGAAAAGGTTCATGAAAGTCTTTCTATATTACAGTCTGTGTTAGTATCTCTCTCTCTCTCTCACACACACACACACACTCTCTCTCTCTCTCTCTCTCTCTCTCTCTCGCTCTCCTTCTCACTCTTCTTCCCTCTCCCCCTCCCTCTCTCTTCCTCTCTCACTCACTCTTCCTCTCTCTCTGTTGCTCTCTCTCTCTCTCTCTCTCTCTTTCTCTCTCAGTTGCTCTCCTTCTCACTCTTCTTCCCTCTCTCTCGCCCTCTCACTCTCACTCTTCTTCCCTCTCTCTCGCCCTCTCACTCTCACTCTTCTTCCCTCTCTCTCTCTCCCACTCTCTCCTTCTTTTCTCTCCCCATCTCTCTCTCTCTCTCTCTCTCTCTCTCTCTCTCACACACACACACACACTATTCTCATATCGCTCTTTGTCCTCTTCCCATCTTTCTCTCTTCTTCTCCCCCTTCTCTCAGTAAGGTTTAATTCACACAGTGGACATGTCCCGGTAGAGTGAGGTGTGAGTTGTTTTCGAGACTCTAGGAGAGTGAGCAGTTAGCAGGGGACAGATCTGAGTGACCTGAATGAAAGATGAAATGAAGTCAGATATTTTTCCCTTTAAATGCAAGACAGAAGTTTTATTTTTCTTTTGGTTTGTCTTTCATCAACAAGAAAAACTCAGATAAACAGTATGAAGTTATTTTTTTGGAAGTTTGTAGTACAGCATGAAGCGTTGTTCATCTGCAGTGTACAGCTGCAGTGACATCACGTATGCTTTGTTCTATATTTATTATATGTATTTTATATTGTTAAATATTGGAGTACATTACTCTGTGCTTTCTATTCAGCACCACAATGGAACTTACTCAGTGCTCTTATTGTCCCTTTTAATCTGGGAAAAATTGGTGTGTCCTTAAACACATGGGTGCATTTCGGTGTCTGAATGAGACAGGTGGATGTTTTTGAGTGAAACTAGTATATGTGTCTGAATGAGACTGTTGGGTGTGTCTGGGTGAGACTGATATATTGGGTGTGTCTGGGTGAGACTCATCTGTTGGGTGTGTCTGAGTGAAACTGTTGGGTGTGTCTGGGTGAGACTGTTGGGCGTGTCTGAATGAGACTGTTGGGTGTGTCTGGGTGAGACTGTTGGATGTGTATGGATGAGACTGTTGGGTATGTCTGGGTGAGCCTGATCTGTTGGGGGTGTCTGGGTGAGACTGTTGGGCATGTCTGGGTGTGACTGATCTGTTGGGTGTGTCTGGGTAAGGCTGTTGGGTGTGTCTGAGTGAGACTGTCGGGTGTGTTCAGGTGAGACTGTTGGGCATGTCTGGGTGAGACTGATCTGTTGGGTGTGTCTGGGTGAGACTGATGGACATGAAAATTAAAGCCCACCTGAGATGACAATTTGATATTTAATGCTATTACAGATCATTTTTATAATTTTCCGTCTGAAGGACAATCTGCAAGAATGTATACATGATGATAAAGAACCTCTCCAGGATCAGAGAGAATTCAGGGAGCTGATCAAACACACGGTCGAACTAAAATAACACGTAAAGCAAACGCCAGCCTGAGAATCGAGAAATTCGGAGCTTTATTATGGTTTATTGTGGAAGTGGTTGAAATCAGGCCTTGATCGAGAGAGGACATCTTAATCACACCCTGTTTTAGTGTGATCATAAAATCTCTGATTAAATCATAAATAGCCTAATTTCAGTCATATCGTTTATTATTACTGGAGAAATGGGTGTATAACTGGATGGCATAAAGTTAAACTCGAAACTGAAGGTGATCCAGGAGTGAAGACACGTCTGCTGTCCTTATTGCAGCTGCGTCGTTGATGATGATCAGTTGCTGAAGAATGAACAGAAATGTCAGTGTGAATGAAATGCGCTCTATGCATACAGCAATTAAACAAAAAATACAACTCGTTTCATTTCAGTCTCATTACGAATTCTAGAAATATTCAGGAGGTGGGGGTGGTACGTATGGAAGTGGTTTCAGGTTTTTGCCCCCCTGTGGCTTTGAGTTTCATCCCTGAGGGTTACATGCTACTTCATTCTGTGAATGCGACAGAATGGAGAGATTAAAGGCTGAATGCTTTTCTCTGAATATAATAAATCATCGAGTTTCTTGCTGGTTGTTTGCCATGCAGTAATTACAGTCAGGATTCTGTTGTTTCACTAATCCCACATCGTTTCTCTTGATTATACACAGATTGAAACTGCCACAAAGCCCAGACTCGCACTGATATAAATCCACATTGAGAAAGTTCCTGATTGATGAAAAAGGTATTTTTGTGTCCTTTAAATATCAGAGATCCATTCAGACGTCTGATTCCAGTCGCATCAGATCATTCTTGTCTTATCTGACATGAGGAAAAATAATCTTTAATCAGAGAACTGATAGTGAAGTAGACTGGAGGACCTCACTGAAGACGGTTATGTCTATGATAAAAAAGATTAAAGGGAAGCTTCATGTGCTTTGTATAAGTATTGAGAAATATAACTGTGCAGAGATGGGTGTGTCTTTCAGCAAAACAAACGAGTGACGCAAACGAGTGTGTCTTTGAGTGAGACAGAAAGTGGTGTTTTTGAGTGAGACAGAAGGTAATGTCTTTGAGTGAGCCTGATGGGTGTGTCCATGATTCAAATAGATGTGCATTGGATTGAAACAGTTGAGTGTGGCTTTGTTAGATGGGTGTGTCTCTGAGTCAGATGGGTGTGTCTATGAGTCAGATAGGAGTTTCTGAATCAGAAGGTGTGTGTTTTTGCGGAAGAACTGTGGGTGTTTATGTGTGTTTTTTAGGCAAATGAATGCTGCTTTGAGTAAGGTCAGTTCTTTGAGTCAGATGAGAGTGTCTGAGTCAAATGGTGTGAGTTTGTGAGTAATAAATGCGTGTCTTAATAAAGCAAATGGGTCTTTCTTTAAGTCAGATGGGTGTGTCTTTGAGGCAGACATGGGTTTTTCATTCGAAGTCAGATTGGTTTGTCCTTGACTGAGAATGAAAGGGATGTATTTGAATCAGTTGGGTGTGTCTTTGAGTGGGATTGATGGGCGTGTTTTTGAATCAGATGGGTGTCTTTGAAAGAGTTCGATCAGTGCGTCTTTGTATCATATAATTGGGTGGGTCTTTGAGTGAGTCAAATGGGTGTGTAATTGAGCATGACAGATGGGTGTGCCTCAGTGAAACAAATGGGTATGTCTTTGAGGGAACAGAAAAATGTACATGCATCAGTCACATGGGTGTGTCTGAGTCAAAGAGGTGTGTCTTTTTTGGGGACAGATATGTGTATCTGAGTGACCGATGAGTGTCGGAGTGAGACAGGTGGGGTCTGAATCAGACAAGGGTGTGTCTGAGTGAGAATGATGGGTGTGTCTTTGAGTAAGTGAGATCAGCGGGATGGGCGTGGACATTTCAGCACCACAGTCTGATAAATTGGCGCTTATGTTGCCTGTCACGGATTCAGTCATTGAGTCTTGTGTAATGTTTTACTACAAAATGACTACATGTAAGGTCCTGGGTTCGATTCCCAGTTCATGTTCTTCCCTTGTTTGGTGGGTTTCCTCCCACAGACCAAAAACATACACAATAGGTTTACTGGCTGTTCCAGATCTCCTCTATGTGTGAAAATGAGTACAAGTATGAATGGTTGTGTGATTGTCAGCCCTGCAATGGCCTGGCGAGCCATCCGGGGCATACCCTGCCCTTGCTTGGAGTCGGCTGAGCTGGGTGCCAGCCTCCTCGCAACCCTAATTAAGATTAAGAGATTCAGAAAATGAATGACTACATGTATCATGTCTTGAGTTTGTGCGGTCTTGTATGTAGTGATTTCCTACAGCATGTCACTATGTATTCATGTAGTTCAGGGGTTGATTTGGATTTACAGGTTCTCATCATGACCACTTTCTGAATCTGTCCCTCTGATCCAGTACTCCGAATGGCCTGGAGATGAATAATGTTTTAATGATGAATTTTGTAATCTAGGACTGTGAAACTGAATTATCCACCTACACGCTGTCCTCTGATATGCAATCACCTCAACACGCACACACACACACACACACACACACACACACACACACACACACATATATATATATATATATATATATATATATATATATATTTTTTTTTTTTGCATGTCTTGAGTAAAAGACCTTATTATCTTCTGAACCACAAGCCTGACGGATGATAAATACTTTTTGGTTTGTTCTCAGATGGATAAAAGGAAATTGCTATTATTTATTTAACAATTTTGCTTGGAAAGAAATTCCCCTTTTTCAAGACTTTCCGCAAATGAACTCCCGGAATGAATGAGAATTTGGATTAATAATTTCCATTTAATCCTCCTTGTCATTCTCATCTGCATAATTTAAAATCTGACATAATTTTAAACTCAGAGTTTAATTTTCCCCTGGTAATGACTGAGAACTAACCATCATGAAGAATTCACTTTTGTTGAATCCATCAGGAAAATATGACAAAATGTCCATTAGATACAAAACAAAAATTCCCATCGGAAATAATATAAAATCAATTAATCCGTTCCAACTCCCTCCCAAACTCATACAACCTGACACAAACACGTATATGTGATATAATATATTAAAGATAAACATGTGAAAACAATAAATATTTCATAATAATAATAATAATAATACATGTAAATTAACATTAATAATAATTAATAATAAATAATACAATAAGACTAAACAATAGGTCAACTAACCCATCTGATCATCAACTTCGGCAAAGATGTTACGTGGGTGCGAAGATGTCACATGGTCAGGCAGGAAGTGGTGTGTAACTTTATGAATTTTGTGCATGTGCAAGCTATGAATGCGAGCAAGGAAAGGCTTCTCAAATAGTGGGGTGCGTGATGCTGCGGGGGCATGTATGACCCTGGGGAACATGCATTTTGGCCACGCTGTACTAGAATTAGTGTAATTTCACATCCTCTACAGTAGGTGGCAGTAGCGCGCTCATTGTATTCCATATTATAATTCATTACAAAAAACTCGTAAGTCAAGGTACCACTGTATGGATCCAGATATTCTTGATGATGCTAATTTTTCTTTCTGTGATGTCACAATTCATTCATTTAAATCTCTCAATCCTACTAAGGTCATGGGGAGAATGAAACCTCTCTCAACCTATTCTGGGAAAAGGAGGGGCACACCCTAAACAGCTTACCAGATGAATGCAGGTCCAACACACACACACACACACACACACACACACACACACACACACACACACACACACACACACACACACACACACACACACACAGCTAGGGGCAATTTATAACTGTAGTGCATATCTTTTGACTGTAGGAGGAAACCTAAGTACACAGAGGGAACCAGAATACCTAAAGGAGCGCCACTCAAGCATGGAACCCCCTTGCTGAGTATGGGACACAAAACAAGGACCTTCGTGCTGTGGGGCGGAAGTGCAAATTGCAATTCACTATTACACCAAGTTGGCAGAAAACAATGTTCAACTTTTTAATCTGTATTCAGCTGCATTTAAATGTTAAATTTGTTGACGGACCATAACACCGATCCATTCATATTCTGTTATGTTACAGCAGTGATGAACAGTTTTCTGTCTTCGTTATGTTGTTAATAAGAGCAAATACACATCGTTCCTGGTTCAGAGAAATCACAGAGTGTAAATTGCAATCACTTTTGCTGTTAGAAAAAAAAGCTTTTCAACTTTTTTTTTTTTTTTTTAATCCTATTAATTCTCTGTGGAGTGTTTTTATGATCAGTTAAATGGCTCTCAGTTTCAGGGTGTAATCAGTCATAAATTGAAATAAAGAAGGAACTCATCTGCCAAACAGGATTAAGGACTTTAAAAGTGAGTGATCTTCTAATGATCCAGGAAAGCACAGCTCCATAAAATCTCGGTGATTCATCAAGTGGCCTCCGAGCAGCATTTTACATAAAATAATAACCAACTGATATGTCACAGTGAGCCGCTGCTACAGAAGGATGGAGTCTCAGTGGAGGACGGGGAACACCCCTGAGATGTTCACCCAACTGTTTAAAGTGGAGATAATTAAGCAAAGTTTCTGTACCCGCATCAATCACACACTGTTTTCCACACTGCAGACATGCTACTGTTAAAAACACGCCAGCTGGCGAAACAGAAACCGATACAGGTAGATGGAAAAATAACATTTATGCACCAAGGACATGGTGGTCGATGACATAGTCAAATTAATTCAGTGTCATCATTAAGTCTGAGGCAAATAATTGCTATTTTAGAAAATGCAACAGTATATGGAAACATCAGCAGAAAAACCCACAAACCTGATTTATTTCTTCCAGTTTTTTAAAGACGTATTTTGGGCTCAGGTGATCTTGGAATTCACAATGGTGGTGTCTCAAACCTTGCTTTAGAGTTTTATTATATTATATATTACACAGAGACATAAAGAAAATCAAACTCGGACAAGGTTTTAATAGTTTATCTTTACATACTTTAACTATGATAGAGACAGGCCAGGTGAGCGCAGTGCCAAGCTAAGTGCCATAAAGCATGTGATAATTATGGCATCACCTGCTTCAAGTAACCATAAACAAACTGGGAGTGTCAATCATTTTATTCACGCATTGTTCACTTGGAATAACAGTATTTAATTCTGCGATAAAGGACCAATCACATCACACCATTCAAGTGTAGTATATACTAATGATGCCTATACTAATACAGTGCTACCTTGGCTTACGAGAGTCTTTTATAACAAATTTTTCATGATATGAGCTTCGAGCCACCAAATATCTGCCCCATCCAACCAGCAAAATTTTGATTTACGCGCTCTGCTGGGGAAATGGCTTTTCCGGGCTGATTGGCCTCGTATTCTTCCGCGGGTATTCCACCGCACTCCAAGAATGCCTTGTGTGGTGCTTCTCAATTATTTTCTGTGATGCCCCATATAGGAAGAAAAAAAAAAAATCATGGAACCCCCCAAGCTCCCCACCACTATAAATACTGTTTACTACACTTCATATCGTTTGCTTGGTGCTTTTTCTCCACACCATAGGGAACACAGTGAGAGTGCCACTGCCACCTATTGTAGAGGATGTGCAATTACCCTTAATTCTAGTACAGTATGGCAAAAAAACCCTGTTCCCCAGGGTCATACGCCCCCCAGCATCACACCGTGCCCATCAAGTGTCTCCACGAGTTGAGAAGCACTGGCCTTGTGGGAGCTCACCACAAGCCTTTCCTCACTGGCATTCATAATGTGCACATGCACAAAATTCTCCTCCTCCTCTGTTATGCACCACCTCATGCCTTCCCACGTGACATCTTCGTGCCCATGTGACATCTTTGCCACAGTCGATGATCAGGAGGGTTAGTTGACTTACTGTTTATTCTTGTTTTATTATTAATTATTATTAATTATTATTTATGTTAATGTACATGTATTATTATTATGAAATATTTATTGTTTTTACATGTTTATCTTTCATATATATGGTTAAATATACATGTTTGTGTCAGGTTATATGAGTTTGTGACGGGATTGGAATTAATTAATTGGTTTTATATTATTTCCGATGGGAAATTCTGTTCTAACAAATATTTTGAGTTATGAGGTGGTCCTCAGAATGGATTAATTTCATAAGTCAAGGTACCACTCTATGTACTCATCATATATTAATATAACTGCACTATAGAATTTTGGCTTAATTTTTTCTTTCTTTTTTAATCAACAGTCGTTAATCTGTACGAAACGAGCTGATTTTAATAGATATGTACATTACGGGTACTGCATGTTAATAATGTTCAACATGGTGAGGAAACGATCTTTAACATCAGCACTTCCTAACAGCCAGAGGGAAAAACATACTTTTCCCCCCTGAACATCTTCAGAACAGCAGAGTTTATACTTCGCTAACACAAGAAGCTGTGTTGTTTGGCTCATTAAACTCAAAAGAGGAATCAGAGAGCCCGGCGAGGGAGCAGGGGAATGATTGTTTAGAGCTGCTTCACCATAAACAACACAACAACATCATTTTTTTCATGGATGTTCCACAACATTACATGTAGCTTTAAAAAGGTAAAAAGAATGATGTGTTGTGCAATATACATGGTAACGTTTGTTTCAGTGACTATCTTGATCTTTTTACCACTTCACTTACAAACAGGTTGGTTGCTGTTCAAACTGTAAATGTAAAATAGTAAACAATGACTTAAATATCTATGAATCCAGATTTTCTTCCCAGTAGAAAATTGAAGATATACCAAATAATATAAAAGCGACTTATTAGTATTTTATGAAGAATATTAGCCAAATTTGATGGCAGTAACACATTTAGATAAATAGATTATTATTTTCAACTGTTGCAGGAACAAGGAAAATCAGTTTAAGAAGCAATTATACAAAGAAAATGAACAAAAGACAATGAAGGAACCACACTAAGTTATACATGGACCTATACCTACATCCAGATATATACATACATAACTATATATACACATATATACACACATAAACATACATATATCCTACATACACATATATATAGACATAACTGTATACATACATATACATACATAACTATATAAACACATACATACATACATATACATATATCCTACATACACATATACACACATATATCTTACATATACATGCATACCTATGTGCATATGCATGCATATATCCTACATACATGTAGTAGAGGAAAGGCATAAGTCCAGGACTGAGAGTAGGGACTTTGAATGTTGGAACTATGACAGGAAAAGGTAGAGAGCTGGCTGACATGATGCAGAGGAGGAAGGTGGACATACTGTGTGTTCAGGAGACCAGGTGGAAAGGTAGCAAGGCTAGAAAGTTAGGATCAGGGTTTAAGCTGTTTTATCATGGTGTGGATGGGGAGAGAAATGGAGTAGGAGTCATCTTGAAGGAGGAGTTTGTCAGGAATGTTCTAGAAGTGAAAAGAGTGTCAGACAGAGTGATGAGTCTCAAGTTAGAAATTGAAGGCGTGATGGTCAATGTTGTTAGTGCTTATGCCCCACAGGCAGGATGTGAGCTAGAAGAGAAGGAGAGATTCTGGAGTGACTAAGATGAAGTTATGCAGAATACCCCCAGAGGTGAAAGAGTGGTCATTGGTGCAGACTTCAATGGACATGTTGGTGCAGGCAACAGAGGGGACGAGGAAGTGATGGGCAGGTTTGGTATCCAGGACAGGAACACAGAAGGACAGATGTTGATTGATTTTACAAAAAGGATGTGCAGAGTAGTGCTAACTACAGAGGGATAAAGTTGATGAGCCATACGATGAAATTATGGGAAAGAATAGTGGAAGCTAGACTAAGGGCAGAGGTCAGCATTTGTGAACAACAGTTTGGTTTCATGCCAAGAAAGAACACCACAGATGCAAGCATGTAAAACAGTGGTGAGGTGTGCGGTCAGTGTGACAGAAGAGTTCAAGGTGGAGGTGGAACTGCATCAAGGGTCAGCTCTAAGCCCTTTCTTATTTGCTATGGTGATGAACATGCTGACAAATGAGGTTAGACAAGAATCTCCATGGACTATGATGTTTGCAGATGATATTGTGATCTGAAGTGAAAGCAGAGAACAAGTACAGGAAAATCTAGAGAGGTGGAGGTATGCCCTGGAAAGAAGAGGAATGAAGGTTAGCCTCAGTAAGACAGAATACATGTGCGTGAACGAGAAGGACCCAAGAGGAACGGTGAGGTTACAGGAAGCAGAGATAACGAAGGTTGAGGATTTTAAGTACTTAAGCTCAACAGTCCAGAGCAATGGAGAGTGTGGAAAAGAGGTGAAGAAGCGTGTGCAGGCAGGTTGGAGTAGTTGGAGAAAAGTGTTCGGAGTGATGTGTGATAGGAAAGTATCAGCAAGAATGAAAGGAAAAATGTACAAGATGGTGTTGAGGCCAGCGATGTTGTATGGTTTAGAAATGGTGGCACTGAAGAAAAGACAGGAGGCAGAGCTGGAGGTAGCAGAGATGAAAATGTTGAGGTTCTCTTTGGGAGTAATGAGGATGGATAGGATCAGGAATGAGCACATCAGAGGAAGAGCACATGTAAGAGGTTTTGGAGACAAAGTCAAAGAGGCTACTTAGATTGAGATGGTTTGGACATGTACAGAGGAGGGATAGTGAATATATTAGTAGTAGGATGCTGAGGTTGGAACTACCAGGCAGAAGGCCCAGAGGAAGACCAAAGAGAAGATTTATGGATGTGGTGAAGGTGGACATGAAGGTCGTTGGAGTAAGAGTAGAAGATGCAGAGGATAGGGAGAGATGGAGGCAGATGATTCGCTGTGGCGAGCACTGAAGGGAACAGCCGAAAGGAAAAGAAGCGGATCCTACATACATATATACACACATACAGCCTACATACACATATACAGGGATTCCTCGCTACTTCACGCTGCAAATCATGCGGCTTCAGTGCATCGAGTTGTTTTTTTAAATATTCATCAAATTTAAAAAAAATAAGGAAATTCAGGAAGAATAGGGGGGAAAGTTAAGGAAAATGCTGCAAAACAAGGCCAATTATGCAACAAAACCCAAAGAAACACAAAACAAAAAACAACCAAACCCCCCATCAAACCTACTTACATTTTTCCGTGAGGTGCGCATCTGTGTATGTATTTATATTTTATTTCCATCTTATGCAATATTTTTGAATGTTTAATTGTTATTATAAGCATTTATAACATTGAATATATATTTATTGATATTATGCACACATATACATGTATGTATATGTCAGTCGGGCGGGGGGGTCGATCCTACTTCGCGGAAATTGGTGGTCGTGGGGGGGGGGGTCTCAGTCCCCATTAACCACAGAAAGTGAGTGATCTCTGTATATACACATATACACACACATACATATATACACATATGCATATTTATACACATATATCTATCAGCATATTCAACCATTTACAAACCTATACATATAGTCCCATATTCACACACATGTACAGACTGTGAATGATATGTTGATGGTGCAGGATACACACCGGGGAAGAGGTAGCACTTTTAATTATAAAGTGCTCAAATGTTATGATGTTCGAAGCCTGCTCTAAACATGAGTATTGCACTTAAAGATGAGTATTGCACTGTCCAGAAAGATGGTTTGAATGATGTTAATTCAGTCAGTGTGTGTGAGACGGTGGTGCTGGTGGTTGTGGAAGTGGAGGTTATAA
Source organism: Plotosus lineatus (assembly GCA_024760905.1). Classification (NCBI taxonomy): domain Eukaryota; kingdom Metazoa; phylum Chordata; class Actinopteri; order Siluriformes; family Plotosidae; genus Plotosus; species Plotosus lineatus. Next base: position 43,820,317 of record CM045742.1, read on the forward strand.
GTTTAACAGCTTGTGAGTAAAAGCTGTTTTTGAATCTATTAGTTTTTGTTTTCAGTGTCCTGTATCTTTTTCCTGTACAGCAATAGGTCAGGAGTTCTCTATGGTGGAGCGGGAGTAGGGGTCGGGTAGATGTGCTTGTCAGAGCTTCCTGAAGAAGTACATCTCTTGTCATGCTTCTCTCACAACAAAACGAGTATCAACAAAAATCTGGTCAGAAAGGAACATTTTAGAGTTAATTAGTTTTTTGAAACGGATCAGTAACATTAAGAGTTACATTAGGTATTTTAAAAAAGCATTCCGGCAGTGGTTCATTAATCTAAAAGTAACTGCAGCTACAGATTGTGGAGTAATTTCATAAAAATGTTCCTTCAAAAAAAAAAAAAAAAAAAAAATCACAAAGGCTTATCATCTGAAGATGATGAACAGTCTGAAGAAATCACTATACTGGTAAGGAAAGACAGAAAAGCATTACTGGACACCCGAGTCCCCCAGGCTGCAATGCATTAAAAACAGGTGTGGTTCTGTCAGAGAACAGTTTTGATGCATTTTCTCCTTGTCCCTAGGAAGATGGAAGGTCCAGTCTAGCAGTACTAGAGGATCTGAGAGAATGCAGTGCAGTGCGGGTTAAATAAATAAGTGCTTTGAGTTAGGAAGATGCAGGTATATTTTTGATTTTGTTGGCAAGCATTAGTGTGTTTCTAATGCGAGCAGCTACAGGAAGCCAGCCAGTGGAGAGATTGTAACAGTGGTGGGTTGTGGGAGAATTTGGAGGTAGATCTGGGACGAGTGAGTCGCAGTAGTATAGTCTTAAGATGACAAGAGGTTGAACAAGTGTCTGAGTGGGCTTGTGGAAAGAAATGAACAAATCCTTCAGATGTTTTAGAGGAGAAATCAACATGCTTGATTGGATCTATTGATTCTCTTAACTAATTAATACAAGCTTCACTTTCTTGAGGAGGCATTCTATGAGACTTTGAGGTGTGGCTGTGGGGATTTGATAGGATGCTGAGGATGCCTGGGGTGCAGACGGTGTTCCATTTCATCTCAAAGGTGTTTATTTATGGGTAAGGCCTGGGGACTTTGCAGGAGACTGGAGTTATTCTAATTGACACCAATCTCAACACACGGTGTGGTTGGTGTGATAGAATAAGTTTTAGTCTCTTGGTTGCAGTGAAAAAAATAAAATATAATGCTACAGTGTCTGAAAGTATTCCAGACTGGTCTATGTTTTAGATGTTGTGGAAACAGTTATGAAAAAGCAGATATGGGGACTACAGGGGTGCGAAAACTATTTGCCAGGTCATGTGTTTTCATTTGTCATGTCTTTGCAATGAGAAGTGATTATGCATAAAACACAATTGAACACCAAGTTATAAATAATATTCGTATCGATTTCCATCTCACTTTCTGTTAATGATTCACTGTGTAAAGCTCTGGACTATTATCAGGGTCTAATATTCATATTGACTTGGAGTTTGAGCCACTAGTTATATAATTTATACTTACATTAATAATTTATTACACAGAAGGATTTTTTTATTTATAGTCATTTATATTTAGGGATTTAAAAAAAAAATCTGATAATTGTTTTTGTATTAAGAAAGAATCTGTTGCTATTTTTTTGCTGTAACAGTGGTGAGATCAGACATTCCTGACAGAATATGCTCGTTACACTGCATGCATTATTACTTTGTAGCTCTGTAACTGGGATATGAGAAAATTCTGTACTGTGTGGACCGAAGTATCCTCTAGGAGTTTTTTCCTTTAGTGGATTGAGACAATTAATTGAGAAATACAGGAATAATAAAAAGAGATTTAGGCTACATAGGTTATTGAAAGTTACGGATAATGGCCAGAACTATTTATATACGCCGAAAACATACATAGCATTTTTAATCCTTTAAGTAAGGGCAGTGGTGGCCTAGTGGTAATGGTGCTGGATCACTGATCCTAAGGTTGGGGGTTCACGTCCCACTCTCCACAGGTTGTTACTCTACCCAGTGCAGCTAATGGGGTTATCAAAGGCTGGTCATGTCTCTCACTTTCTATGGTGTGAGGTTCATGTAAAAGAACCATTGCTGACTTTCATAAAAAGTAGCTGCAAAGCCGTTAGCATGTTTCCACACTGTGATCGCCTGGCAAGCTGTCCAGGGTGTACTCTGCCCTTGCCCAAAGTCAGCTGGGATTTGCACCAGCCTCCCTGAGACCCTAATCAGGATGAAGTGGTTACAGAAAATGAGCGAAGTCCTGTAAGTGACATGGAACCTTCATCAATCTGATCTTAAACTCATCGATCTCAGAGGGCTGTATCGTTCATGAGTACAGTGGAAGAGATGTACCTGGTCTGCAGCAATGTCTTCTTATGCCTATTGTTGGCAATGTCAGCGATGGAGAGGGTTAAAATGGGCACGTAGTCTGGCCTGGAGCTCTGCAGCCTTCTATGCATCAACCTTTGTGTTCTAACATGTTCTGGTCATAACAATGTTTAATTTTTTTCCCCACAGTTTGTGCTACAGTGGAGCTTCTCCCAACATTTTTTTAATTTTATTTTTATTTAAGGGACAATGTACAGGAACATTAAGCTCATAGAGACAGAGATGTACTGTACCAGATTATAGCTTAATAGCTAGTTTCCATCTGTAGTCCCTAATTTAGAACGGCCAATTAACCTACAGTGCATGTCTTTGGATTGTGGGAGGAAACCGGAGCACCCGGAGGAAACCCACACAAGCACGGGGAGAACATGCAAACTCCACACAGAAACGCCCAGGCCGGGAATCGAACCCGGGCCTTCTTGCTGTGAGGCGGACGTGCTAACCCCTACGCCACCGTGCCGCGCCAACATGCATCGATGAGTCTTGAGCGCCCATGACCCTGTCACTGTTTCACTGTCTATTTCCCTGCCCCACTCCCACTACTGCCAGGGAAAGCTAGCAAGAAAATAGCCACCTGCTTTAAAACTCTGAAGGGAGAGAAATTTATCAAGTTCAAATTTATCATTGAGAAAGGCAACACCAACATGGACAAAGCAGGTAACATTTATGTTTACATTTTGAAGACACCCTTATTCAGAGTGACTTCATCCCCCCATTTTCTCCCTAATTTTACTCGTGTCCAATTCACACCCATCAGATTTTACCTTCCCTATCACCTGATCCCCACCAACCAAGGAGGGTGAAAGCATGCACACATCTCCTGTGTGACATGCGATGTGATCCACCCACCTCTTTTTGAACTTCGGCACGTATGTATTTAGTTGCGGTTTGACACACTTGGAGGGAAAGTGCTATCCACAGCCTCATATGAAAGAGCTCACAGAAGCCCATGATTGGCTGCCGATTTGCTGGGAGTGACAGTTAAGTGTGTGTATGTCATCCTTACCTCATGTGAGAGCTCAGCCAGTTAACGCCCATGAAGTCCCTTTCACGGATGGTTGTGACATTTACCCTGATTCAAACTAATGATCTCTGGGTTAATAGTCACATACCTTGTCGATGTACCTTATATTTTTATCTCATTTATACACCTAAGCAGTTGAGGGTTAAGTATGAATAGTGCACGTGCCTAGATTATTTTATTTAGCAGTTCACTAGTATATCTGAGTTACTAGATTAATACTTAAATACTCTTACTGTTGCCAGTAACTGGTGTTTTATGTTTTATTCGTATCCTATTCCCATGATTTCGTGTGCTCATGAAAGTGAAACAGTAGTTTATACAGACATGCTAATGCAAGCTAGCAAGTGGATTTTAACAGGCTGCAACTTAAAATATACTAATAGAAACCACATTATGAAAATGTACATATGCTTTTCTGTAACAGGAAAAATTAAAGGGCTTGCCTTTCATTTCCATTTTACCCAGGAGCCAGCACCGACCCAGTAAGTTACTGTGTATGATATTTGGAAGCTAGAAAATATCAAAACTCCAGGGATGGACAAAGATTTGTCGACTGTTTGAAAAAAGTCTATGCCAAAGTTAGAAAGGAAAATGGAACTCTCTGAAAATATGTTCAATTAGTTATAAAACTTCGGATGGAATTTATTCTTCCTTGCCCAAATGCCTCATTGGATATCTTGATTGAATAATTCTTCATATTATACGTCACCTTACTCCTCCTCCTCCTCCTCCTCATCATCATCTGTTTGATCTCGGGTTGGGTTGGGAGGCAGCAGCTTAAGCAGTGAGGTCCAGATGTCCCTCTCCCCATTATATCCTCCAGCACTTCCAGGGGACACCGAGGTTTTCCCAGACCAGCCGAGGTACATAGACCTTTCAACTTGTTCTGGGTCGACCCTGAAGTTTCTTCCTGATTGGGCATACCTGACACAGCACACCAGAGAAGCATTCTAATCAGATATCCGAACCACCACAATTGGCTCCTCTCAAAGTGGAAGAGCAGCGGTTCTACTCCGAGCTCCTTCCAGACAGCTGAGCCTCTCACCCTCTCTCTGAGGGAGAGCCCTGCCACCTTGAGATGAAAGCTCATTTCAGCCACTTTTACAGTCGGCCCCCTACTTATGAAATTAATCCGTTTCAGTGCCTTTTTCGTAACGCAGGAGTTTCGTAAGCAGGGGCGCATTTTACATGTAAAACGCATGATTCATTCCAAGGCTTCCAAGACTACCCCATAAACCCTTTAAAAAATGATTAAAGTACACCAATTTTGTATGAAATATGTGTTAAAAGTAAAAGAAAATTATTTATTAAACCATTAAAACATTTTATTAACATATTAAACCATTCTATTCACATATTAATTAATTAAACCATTATTAAACATTTTTTATTAACACACACACACACACACACACACACACACACACACACACATACACACACAGAGACCTGTCTCTCTCTCTCTCTCTCTCTCTCTCTCTCTCTCTCACACACACACACACACAACCACACACAATACAGTACGAATTAAATGTGTATTGTATACACATTAAATGTTTATTGTGGCGCTGCAGGCCACGCCAACAAGCAGGATGCTGGAGCATTTTAAAATGTGGAATTCAAAGCGCATTCCCTGCTTGACAGATCGGCGGTCCAAACTCAACTTTAACTTGATTCCTTGAGGGATCGGAGGTCCAGATGAGCTGCGTTTTGCTCACATGCGCCACATTTATTAAACATTTACTGAATTAAACAACTTAAAAAACTAAACTAAAAACTAAAGAGTTAAGCCTCCTTCTGTCTCTCTCTCTCTCTCTCTCTCTCTCTCTCTCTCTCTCTCTCTCACACACACACACACACACACACACACACACACACACACACACACACACACACTCTCTTTGTCTCTCTCTCTCTCTCTCTCTCTCTCTCTCTCACACACACACACACACACACACACTCTCTTTGTCTCTCACTCTCTCGCTCTCGCTCTCTCTCTCTCTCTCTCTCTCTCACACACACACACACACACACAAAACTCCAGCCATGCCCATACGCAACATGCAGCTGACGGAACAATTCTATTTTAATGTTTAAAAGGACAAGATGTTTTATTTAAAGTGAATTACAGTACCTGTTTGAAAGATCCGAGGTCCTCATTCAATATTAACTTGCTTCCTTGAAGATCGGAGGTCTTCTCTGACGGAGCACTCTGTTTTAATATCATGCCAAAACAATCGCCTCTATCACTAAATTTCCGCTTTAAGGTCTCCTTCTGGTTAAATATCGTCCTGATTGTAGAGGGGTTTCGATGATAATAAGATACAGCTTTATTAATCTCACAATGGAGAAATTCACTGTTACAGGCTCTTGAGGTACCATCAGTAGGGGGTGCAAAAATAGATACATATACAAACATACACACATACATATATATTATATAAGTAAATAAATAAATAGATACATAAATAGTATAAATTAATAAACAATAAAAGAAAAGAAGGGAACGACTTTATAGACTGGCCTATATTCAAGTGTATATGTATCTGAGGGCGGAGTAGATGGGTTGATATGGTTCACAGTCAGTGGGGTAGATGTGGTTGATTAAAGTGCACGAGGTTTTATTGCACATAACCGGTATTTTCACAGACAGTTACAAAGTGGCGTTGTACAGTCTGACAGCGGTGGGAATGAACGACCTGCGGTAGCGCTCCTTCCTGCACTGAGGATGCCTCAGTCGTCCACTGAAGGAGCTACTCAGCTTCTCTACAGTCTGGTGCAGTGGGTGAGAGCTGTTGACCATGATGGATGTGAGCTTTGCTACCATCCTCCTCTCACTCACCTCCTCCACAGAGTCCAGTGGGCAGCCGAGGACAGAGCTGGCCCTCCTGACCAGCTTGTTCAGTCTCTTCCTGTCCCGCTCTGTGCTGCCCGGGGCCCAGCAGATGGCAGCGTAGAGGATTGCAGAGGCTACCACAGAGTCATAAAATGTCCTGAGCAGAGGTCTGCATACTCCGAAGGACCCGAGTCTCCTCAGAAGGTGGAGGCGACTCTGGCCCTTCTTGTACAGGGCGTTGGTGTTGTGGGACCAGTCCAGTTTATTGTTAAGGTGAACACCCAGGTATTTGAAACTGTTCACTATCTCAATGTTATGTCCCTGGACGTTCACTTGTGATTGTGTGTGTGTGTGTGTGTGTGTGTTAGTGTGCCTCTTCTGAAGTCGACCACCATCTCCTTCATCTTCCTGGTGTTCAAGCACAAGTGGTTGCGCTCACACCAGTCCACGAAGTCAACGATGACCGACCGGTACTCCAGCTCCAGCTAATGAAATATAACGCTACGTGATCAATCTCAAAACAAGCTAACAGTCAACTCTCCTTCACGCGTGTGACAAACAGGAAGTATGGGTACAGGAAGTATGGGTAACGTTTAGCTGCGTCATCCCTCCTAGCCAATGGAAGGCCAGCAGGGCGGGATGTTGGGAGACAGCCAATGAGAGAACAACTCGCGCATCGTGTGAAATTTTGATTGGCGCGTTTGGCACTTTTCGTAAGAGGAGGTTGTTTTCCTATCCCGAGGACGAAAACTTAGGAAAATGTTTTTCATAACATGGAACTTTTGTCCCCAAGGGGGTAAGTGAGGGGTCAACTGTATCTGCAATCTTATTCTTTCTGTCACTACCCAAAGCTTGTGACATTTTCAGAATTATGATTCTTAGACTTTGAAATTCTCAAGGGATCAGAAGGGGGGAAAAACACAATAATGATTTGATCCCTGTAGATAATTCATCCCTTTTGAAACCTACCTGGGGTGTTAAAAGAAACTGATCCCCTCACCAGGCATGAACACACAGCAATCTACAATACGGTCAAATCAGGTGTAAAAGCAACAAATGCTAAACTTTGACCTTCAACCTTCATCCTCAGTCACTGTTATAATTTCTAGCTTCGAAATGAGAGATGGCAGTTGTGAGATGGAGGGGCGTGTGGTAGCATGAATCAATCAGCATCCTTTAGTTTGTTGTTGAGGAATCGTGCACCTGCAACTGACCTCTGAATGAAACAGCTGGAACAGGATGATTTCATTCAAGCAGCGATAAAGCATAAACATTTGCCATCACTTATGCTCCGACTTCCTGACCCTGGAACTATGCCTTAAGCGGCAAAATCTCAGGCTGAAATAATCTTTCATCAACCGCTCTCTTGCTCACTTGCTCTCTCTCTCTTCTTCTCTTGCTCACTAGCTCTCTCTCTCTCTCTCTCTCTCTCTCTCTCTCTCTCTCTCACACACGCACACACACACACACACACACACACACACACACACGCACACACACACACACTTCTCAAAATAGCGTATGAGTGGGCGAATGCTGTGGAGGAATGAAGGATGAGCCGAAATGTGAGAAAATTAAGCTAAACATAACTGGAGTTCAATCAAAGTGTGTGGATGCACTGAGCCTCATTCAGTAGCCGCACCTACACTGTACCACAACCTTCCCTTAGCGTATGTTTCATCTACACACACACACACACACACACACACACACACACACACACACACACAGCTCCAGAAACACTTATGTGATTATAAACACATTGAACTGCCAGTGTGATGACGGAACTCAGGTGTTTGATTGATTGCTACTCGATAAATTGCTTTATCTGTGATTCAGAGTCACGCTGGTACATGAAAAGAAATTTTATTAATATCTAGGGAAATAAAACACATCAGGAGCTGGCCATGGAAAAAATGAATGCATTAATATAAATAAATATATTGCTCAAAATAATTCGTTGTAAGCAGTTGCTCTCGGCTGAGGATTTGTTTTGTAGTATATAATCTTTATAATAAAATAATATTTTATAATAAAATCTTTTATTTTGTCTCACCAGATGCTTTTAGCATTTCAAAAAACAAAAGTTGTTGAAATGCTAAAAGCATCTGGTGAGACAAAATAAACGATTTTGGAACACCCTGGACAGCTCAGCAGGTCATCGCAGGGCCAACACTCACACCTAAGGGAGATTTGAAACGGCCAATGAGCCTACTGTGCATGTTTCTGGACTGTGGAAGGAAACTGAAGTACCTGGAGTAAACCAAGCAAGCACGTAGAGAGCATTCAAACTCCACACACAGACGTCCCAAGTCCGGGAATCGAACCCTGGACCTTTCTGCTGTGAGGCGGAGGTGCTCCCTGTAATCACGGCACCACCGTACCGCCCACTGCACAACTTGTAATATGTATTACTGGCAGTCTAAAGGTTTGTAGGTATAAATAATCAAATCCTGCTTTCCCTCAAGAATAATTTTGTGAGCTGCCTGTCATGTGACTCAGTGTGTTATTGTTTTGTTTGGAAACAAGTAACTAGATCACTGGAGGTGGGTACACACAGCAATGTGGATAATGTAATAAATCAGCCCTGTATGGGATTATTATCACAAATACACTTTAAATACCTATGTGTTCATCCTACTGTATGAATAGTATGTGGGCGTGACCTGATTGGCCAAAACAACCCCCAAAACTCTTATTTTAAGGTTCAGGAAGATAGCTTGGGTTTAGCCTTTCAACGTCACTGAAGGTCAAAGGTCTCATTTGAAAGTCTAATGGCTTCCTATTTGACGGCAAGTCTGTCTGCACTCGTTTTGAAGTTATAAGCGCTCAAGATTCAACTTATTTTTCTCAAATTTTTGTGACCTTGCCCTGACCTTCACCTTTGACCTTGACATTCCATCATTAAATTATATCTGTGACTTAGGAAGTTCATGCCCTCATCAAGTTTGTTGATTATATATGTGAACAGGATTTTGTTCTCAGCAAACTGACAAACTGCATCACCAGTGCTGATGGCTGCAGTACCTCCGCTGAAACCGGGCAGTTCTGGGTGACGGTAAAAATTCAGAGCATTTATTGTTTGTGGAAATTCAGTGTAGGCAGCAAGCTAAAGGTAAAGTCCGTTGGGCGTTTTACAGCCAACCCTATTAGCTCATCAGGCCGGTGCTTATCCCTGGTTTCCATAGCATGAAGCGACCAGGCGTTCAACTCCTCCTGGATGGGATGCTAGTCCATCGCAGATTACCTTCCTAGTATACAGTGGTACCTCACCTTACGAAAGTCCCCATAAATGAAAAATCCAGATTACAAAACGCATTTACGTAAAATTTCTGTCTCTGGATATGAAACAAATTCACGTTACGAAGGCACCATGTCAAAAATTCAAACAATGTGTGCATTGCTCTCCCATTGGCTATCTCCCAACATCATGCCCCGCTGGCCTCCCATTGGCTATTTCCCAACATCCCACCCCACTGGCCTCCCATTGGCTATCTCCCAACATCCCGCTCCGCTGGCCTCAAATTGGCTATCTTCCAACATCCCGCCCAGCTGGCCTCCCATTGGCTAGAAGGGATGACGCAGCTCCCTCCCATGACTATTATGGAGCTGCATCTCCATAATACCCATGATGCTTTTCGTGTCCAGGACAGAGTTAATGTTGTTTCGTGAGTTCTTCAAGTGTGCTCATTGCCACTTTATTTTTTGGCTCAGGCTTTTAACCTTGCATAAACATTTGTAAGATTATAATTCTGCTAAGACATGGTCAACACACATGTGCGTGCGCGCACACACACACACACACACACACACACACACACACACACACACACACACGTGTGATTCCTGGTGCGAGTGAAAAGAAGCGGGCTCATGGCATGCAGTTGAGTGATATCGCAAAGGAATATGTATAATATATATAAGCCCGTCTACCATTGGTAAGATATTGAAGCAGAACGAGTCCTTAAAAGGTATACTTTAATAATTTTTAAAGGGTTTAGGGGGTAGTATTGGGGGCCTTGGAACGAATGAGGCCTTTTACATGTAAAATGCGGCTCAACTTACGAAAAGATCAGGTTAGAAAACTATTTCTGGAACGGATTAATTTCATAAGGTGAGGTACCACTGTATTTTACTGCTGGGTGAATAGAGGCACACTCGTGGGTAAGACCTTGCCCAGGAATCTTAGCACAGTGTGTGTGTTGGGAGGTGTCTAACTGGGATTTGAACACACAACCTCCTGATCATAAGTCTAGCACCCTAACCACTACCCCACCGACCCCACTTTGAAAGGTAGAAAAGGGCAGGACACACTTATCTGTTCTGTAAATAGGACTGGAGCCACAGTTCAAAATTTCTCACTTGGATTTATTTTTGTTATAATTTGTATAATTTATGAATCCTGTCACTGACCATCACATTACACAAGCTGTGATGAAAATGAACCCAACTCTTAAACCCAAGCTTTAAATGAGATTTCACTTTGCAAGTTTCAGGTTTAAAATAAAGCTTGTAGTTGTTCCTGTTCATACACAGTGACTGCACTGAGCCGCGGTTTAATGTGCGCTAGTTTTGTAGATGGAGAAACGGTGGAGTGCATCTCCTGGTTGCAACAGCTCCAAATACCTGAGACCAGCCTTGCACTAGATCGGCTCCAATTGGCTGATGCATGATCACATGACAGTATGTTGTTTTCTGCCATTTGACTCTGGATGCCAAATCATGAATAATCACATTAATCTCACGAAATGTTTGTACAGTGACATGATGGAGTAGGGTTGAGCACGTCAGTTTCACACCGAGAAGGTCCCAATTCTCCCAGGATTTGTGTGGGTTTTCTCCACGTTCTCCGGTTTCCTCCTATAGTAAAAAGCTATGCATTTGGATAACTAGCCATTTCAAATTACCCCAATTGTAAGTTTAAATAATTGTGTGTGTGATGACCCTGTGGTGGACTTCTGAGCTGCTCAGGGTGTACCTTACCTTCAAACAGAGTCGGCAGAGATAGGTGATTTTAGTAGGATAAAAGTGTTCTGTACAAAGTAATGAATAAATGGATTCAGCGGCAGCAGTGGCTTGGTGGTAAAGATGCTGGATCACCGATCCCAGGGTCAGGGGTTCAAGCCCCGTTATCACCAGGTTGTCACTTCTGTGCCCTCCAGTGCACTAACTGAGTTATCAAAGGCCTGGCCATGTCGCTCATTGTTTGTGGTGGGAAGTTCATGTAAAAGAACCATTACTGACTTTCATCAGGAGAAGCTGTATAGCCATCAGTGTATTTCTGCCCCGTGATGGCCTGGCCAGCTGTCCAGGGTGTACTATATTTTCGCAAAGAGGAAACACATTACCTACCCTTAGGTGTGAGTGTGAGAATGAATGGTAGTGTGTGTTTACCTGTAATGTTCTGGAAAGCTGTTCAGGGTGTGCCCTGCCTTCACCCAGTGTTGGCTGAGAGAGGAACCAACCTCTCTACATCCCCATTAGGATTAAACGATTTGACAGCCAAGTGAGAAAAGAGTGAATTTCTGATGGACGCACATTGCTCAAGGCTGGGTTTACTCTGGGGCCACGGTGTCCACAGTCTCCATGATTTGAGAAAATTGTAAAGAGTAGACAGCGGCGGGGGTGGGAGGTTCGGGTCATGGGATTGAATCGTGATGACCTTGAGGGAACTTGATGCATTTCTTGTGAGCCTGAAGAAATTTCATTCACTTTCTGAACTGCTTAATTCTAATTAGGGTCTTGGGGAGGTTGGCACCCATCACATCTGACTCTGGATGAGGGCGGGGGACACCCTGGACAGCTCGCCAGGCCATCGCAGTTGAAGAGACTTGGCAGAGTCATTATGATCTTAAGAGAATTTGGTGGAATTGTTATGATCTTGATGGAACTTTGTGGATTCGTGATCATTCTGAGGGAACGTGGTGGATTAATGATGATTTTTGAGGGAACTTGATGGAATCATGATGATCTTCAAGGAACTTTGTGGATTCATGATCATTGTGTTGATCATGGAACATTTTTGAGTATCAAAACTTTTTCCAAATTGTAATTATTATGATTTGATACCAATCATGATAGGAAGTGTTAGAGCACAGTAGAGCTTATCAGACCTCAACCAAGTATAACAGCCCTCGATGAACAGTCCCAGGGGATCATGATAAATTTGGAAACACAATTCCTTCAGGTTTCATCTCTTGGATGCAACCTTCCTTCTTTTTATACCCCAGTCGTGGTCCAAGTATGCTCAGAAATTATGGAGCTCTGTGCCTTTTTGAATCAGTGATTGTGTACCACAGTAATCCCTGGGTAAACAAAATACTTCAACTATTGTAGAATTATGAAATCAACAAGTTTTGCCTCCTACGGTCTCAGGAGAACTCTGAACAGGTAGTGAAGAACCTGCAAAAAAAAAAAAGTGTTTCATGTGATATTACTCCAGGTCTTCACCAGCCTCCTTTACAATATTTATTACATAACTTCTGCACAGATATTACCTTCAGAAATTCATAAATACCAGTGTGTCGTTCAGCAGCATGTTAAATATCATAATGTACAAATTTTAAAATACCTCACTTCCTGATGGGTGTGGCTAATGCCCTTTCGACATTGACGCCTAGAATGGAAACAGGGGTCGCTGGTGTTTTGTACATTACATTTTTTGTTGTTGTTTGAGCAGACTGACATACCTACCAAATTTAGTCATTTTATGTGAAACTATATGCCAGACACAGTACTCAGTGATATGAGATGATGTTATATTGGTTTCCACTGGGCCATGCCTGAGCAATGAGTAACAGTCCAAAGCATTTTAGATGTTGATCAAATTTGTTATGTAGTAAAAGGGTGATGACTGTCAATTAGGGATTTTTACCAAACTCAGGCTGTGGGATTTATAAATGTGATTGTGAAACAAACTTAGAATCCCACTACAGGTCGTGTCCAACTTCTGACCGCATCTGGTTCTGACCAACAGGTCGAAAGACGGTATGGACATAAGTCAGGTCAGTACATGTATTATTACTCATAAGGACTGGACATTTCTACAAGTTCATGTCAAAATTTGTTTGCAATACTTTTAACTTTCTTTAGACATTAATATATGGAGGAGGAAGAGGAGGAGGAGGAGGAGGAGGACTAGGGTACATGTATTTTCAATCTAATGCGTCTCTTTACAAAGGACATGGGGGAGGAGTCACTTCTCATGAATCAGGTCATCGTTCAAAGAATTAAGAGTCGACTCCTAAGCATTGGAGTCATTGTATGGCTCAGACGATGGAAAGTGAAAGAGTACAGGATGTACTGTATATATACATATATATATATATATATATATATATATATATATATAACCTGTCACAAACATGTATATTTGACCTAATACATGCACATTAACATTAATAATAAATAATAATAAAACAAGAATAAACAATAAGTCAACTAACCCTTCCAATCATCGACTGTGGCAAAGATGTCACATGGGTGCAAAGATGTCTTGTGGGCAGGCATGAGATGGTGTGTAACAGAGGAGGAGAAGGAGGAGGAGAATTTTGTGCATGTGCACATTACAAATGTCAGTGAGTAAAGGCTCATGGTGAGCTCCCATAATATTTTCAAATATTGGGGCATGCCCCCAAGTGGAGTGCATTGTGATGCCTGGAGGGGTTCATATGACCTTGAGGAACAGGCTTTTTTGCCATACTGTACTAGATTTAAGTGTAATTGCGCATACTCTACAGTAGGTGGCAGTGGTGCTCTCAATGTATTCCCTGTGATGTAGGGAAAAAGCACTGAGCAAATGATATGAAGTGCAGGAAACGGGGGGGGGGGGGGGGTATTTTTTTCCTATAGGGGGCATCACAGAAAATAATTGAGAAGCACTGCACAAGGCATCCATGGAGCGCAGAAGAATACGAGGCTAATTAGCCAGGAAAAGCCATTTCCCCAGCAGAGCTCATAAATCAAAAATTTGCTGATTGAATGGGGCAGATTTTTGGTGGATCGAAGCTCATATCATAGAAAATTCATTATAAAAGATACTCGTAAGTCAAGGTACCACTGTATATGTACACGGTTTTGTCCATTTGAACCTCAAATAGACTCGAATCAGCTCGGCTGGACGAATGATATCTACATACATGATATCCAAATATGTAAGTATTTATTTATTTATTTTTTACTCGTGGGTGGTCGTAAAGTCGAACAGTCGTAAGTCACGCAGGTCGTACGTCGGCGACTCCCTGTATATGGAATATTATTCAAACTGTATGTATTGACTTTGTGCATTACTACTGTATCTGGAAACGATGCTCGAAGGCACAGAAGCAAATAAACTGTGTTAACAGCAGTAAAAGTGCACAGGCTATTTTCATCATGTTTTCTATCCTGACACGCTGCACTGCTGTAGGAGTAAAAAACGGACAAACATTTCAAACAACATCAAGTGACTCTAACCGAGTGTAAGAAGAGGAGTCAAGGAAATGAGCATGAAAATATGCTGAAATATTTTCTGAAGATCTTTATAAATTTGGATCTGAATAATAAGGAAGCGAAATGTCCTGTTCAGTATGAAACTTGAGAAACTACAAAATATTCAAAAAATGAAACGTGTGTAGAGTTGTTGTGTGAATTCTACAGCATGATCCTTACAGTTAATCAGTGAGACTCGGGATTTAATCCACATATAGTTTGTCCCTGGATGGGATGCAGTGAGATGAGAGTAAACAAGACATGCGCTTTGAAACAAACCTGACTTCATCAATGTATATGGCACCATCGTAGGTGAAGTTCAGGAAGGAAAGTCATCAAAAATGATGTGCTTTTTATGGACCTTGAGTTTGCTCAATAAACTTGATGATGATGATGATGATGATAAAGCCAAGGAATGTGACCTCCTGCTTTCCCGCTAGACTGTAAGATCAGTGGAGGAAAAAGTCCCTCTGGATTAATTTGCCACTTCTGCACTGGTGTGCTTCTGATGTTTTGAGAACATTTCAGCACAAAACCCTAAATTTATTCATTCCTTTTTCCTTCGTTGTAGTCTACACTCTCTCTCTCTTTCCAAAAGACTATTGTCTGAATAAATCATAAGGTGCCACGCCACATCAAGTCTAGGGGCAATTTAGAAAAGATAATTTTGGCCTAATGTGCTTGTACTTGGGCTATGGGAGGAAACCATAGCTCCCAGAGGAAACCAACATTAGCATTCGGGGAACATATACAAACCTCATAGAGACATGACCTCACCAACTGTCGGGCTTGGATCCTGACCTTCTTGGTGTAAATGCTAACCTCTACAGCACTACACTGCCAAAAACTTTAATTCGAAATGAAAAAGAATGTTGGCTGATCAAGGCTTGCAGTGTGTTGGTTTCCAAAAAAAAAATAAAAAAAATAAATGATTATTAAAAAAATAATATGCAAGGCCAGGACAGGGTCTCTCAGGTCTCAAGTTCAGAGACATTTAGTCATTGTTCACTTAAACCGACACCTCCAAATACTCCCATCAATACATCAGCAGAATCAGAATCAGAACACTTTACCGATCCTGGGCCAAACTCAACGCACTCAGTAGCTCCATACAAGTAACAGTGAGATAGTCTCGATGAAAGAGATTTAAGAAAAATGACAAATATGTAAACACACACACACACACACACACACACACACACACACACACACACACACACACACACACACACACACATGCAATCTAGTAATAAGTGTGTTATTTGGAGTTACCAGTGATCTGCACTCAGGGGAGACAAGTGAAGTAGCGCCTCCTCTGTCAATCTTGAAAAAAAAAGTTAATCATAAAATATAATAAGGGCCGTGGTGGCCCGGTGGTAAGGTGCTGGATTCAAGCCCAACCCTGAACAGGTTTTCACTGTCTCCACAGTAGAGCTAACTGGGTTATGAAAGGCCTGCTGTGTCTCTCACTGTGTGGTGGAGGTTCATGTAAAAGAACCATTGCTAACTTTTAACAAGAGGAGTTTCATAGTCGTCAGCATGTTTCTGCCCTGCGATGGCCTGGTGAGCCGTCCAGGGTGTACTCTTCCCTTGTCCAGAGTCGGCTGAGATGGGCTCTAGCCTCCTCTTGACCCCAATTAGGACGAAGTGGTTCAGAAAATTAATGAAAATAAAATATAATAAATGTTAATATTTGTCAGCTGGTATGTGTTACAAACCCTTTTACCGTTCGATTCCAATATTAAACAAACATTTTTTTCAGGAAAGTAGAACAGAATTTCTAGATGTCATGTTCAGATACAGGGCGGAGCTGCGCGGTGAGGCGGAGCTTTGATGTGCCGCTCAGTGGATTGTCTCTTGCACACTGCGCTGGTCTATAATGCAAATAGTGAGCCGCTGTCACTCTATATATCACAGATGAAAGGCTGTCAAACATTCAGATTATACACTCTGTCTTTTCAAAATCTTTATAATGTATAAAATGAGTTTCTGTTACATGCTTAGGCTGCAGATTAATCATAAAACCCAGTAAAAAAGTTTCTCAGTGAGGCAAACACTACCTCTGACTCAATGTAGAGGGCGCTAGTGATCCCACAGATTCTCACGAAACCTACGATCTGATAATTTTAACCTCAAATGAAATATGTCACATGTTTGTGTACAGAATGCATATATCAGACATAAACACAACACATTGTCTGAAAATAATTTAATTAATTTTAAAGGATAGTAAAGGTACTAAAATAGAAGGAAACATGATCTGTGTTTGCATTCCACTCCACATCACACAGCATAATAACTGTATATAGTTGCATCATTGCTTTTCTCTTTGGTATTGATTCAATGTTGTCATTGAAATGATGGATAATATACTTTTGAGTTTATTTGTATTTGTAAATATGACTCTAAAAGAGTCAGTGCCTCACCTACTGTCAACCTCACCACACATGACTCAGCCTTACTCAGATACATATATAAACAGGTAGAGAATGAACAGTGTCAGTGGGGGTTGCGTTCCGCCCTTCTCGCAGATCCTGAAAATCCGTGAATTATCGATGCGGTTTTAAAACCCTATGTATGATATTACATGCACTACAATATGCTTGTTAAGCCCAGTCTATATCCAGTCTTACTCATTAGTAATAATAATAATCATGCAGTAAAATGTAGTAATGATTAAGTAAAAATGTTTAATTTTGTACTGTGATGATATTTATGAATAAATAAAGCACTTAGGCTCCTTAGCAGAAATTAGAGAAGATGCAGGGCATTTGAGTGACATCATAGCACTTCAATAATCATTAAAAACACACGAATAAAACATGAATTCACAATTGAGGCAATCACATTGATGACAAGTGCGCAAAGGAAAAAAAAACAGGTGTACAAGTCATCTGCAACCAATCAGCAGGGGGGAGAAACAAAAGCTCTCAGCCACTGGATAAATTTGAATCATGTGCCAGTAACTTCTGGGGCTGCCGCTAATCCGTGAGTATGTGGGGCCGCGAGTGCTGAACCCTGAACAGGCGGGGCGGGGGCGGGGGGGGGTTACTGTACAATAAACTATAGAATGTAAACGTATAACAGTGGATGTTGATGCTGTATGCAGGAGTTTGTACAGTGTAATGTTTACAGATATGATTGATTTCCTGTGTGGTTCAGTGGTACATTTCGGTGGTATCAGTCTCTCCCTGAATGGCTCCTGTGACTGATCAGCTGGTTGTGAAGTTGGCGGGACGTATTGTTCAGAATTGTCTTTATTTTGGACATCATTTTCCTGTCCGACACCACCGTCAGAGGGTCCAGTTCCATCCCTACAACGTTACCGGTCTCATGGATCAGTTCATTTGATCTGCTTGTGTCTGTGACCCTCAGCCTGCTGCCCCAGCATGCAACAGCATAGAGGACAGCGCCAGCCACAACAGACTCCTAGAACATCCTGAATCGTGCCTGACATGTTAAACCTTCACCTCGTCAATAAATACAGACGGCTCCGTCCCTTGTAAACTGCGGTACTGTTCTTAACCCCGTCCAGTTAAGTGTCAGTATGAACTCCACGGTATTTGTAATCCTCCAGTTTTCCACACTGTCGTGGTGGATGGGAACCGGGGTCACTGGGGTTTTGGACCCTAAAATCACAATAAGTTTCTTGGTCTTTGTTACATGAAGCTGCAGATGATTCTCCTCACACCATGTGACAGTACAGTGTAATGTTTACAGGTACGATTGATTTCCTGTGTGGTTCAGTGGTACATTTCGGTGGTATCAGTCTCTCTATAGTACGCTATCAGGTCAAAAGTATGTGCACCCCTGAACGTTAAATGTATATATCCATGTTGATTCCTGATTTATTTATTGTTATTTGTTATAATAATCTCTACATTACTAGAGGATTTTATACTAGATCTTCAAGAGACTCATATTCTTATCACTATTAAAATTTGTCAACCCCTCCCCGCAGTATAATTACAAAAAAGATAAGGAACCTCATAATGTACTTTATATGAAAGACTTTATCTTTATCTTATTTTAATGTGCTGTCTTCTAAAATAAAAATAAACAGCAGTGGCAGGGAACCATAAGCTGTTGAAAAAAGCAATGAAACGAACCTCTTAATACCTGCAGGACTGTTGTTAGGATCATAACTTATCACACACATCTCGACAATTGTTCAATGAGTTCACTGCAGAAATAAAAACAACATGAAGGAATAAACAAAAGCCACAAAGGAGTCATTGCCCCTCCCCCCATTCCCCCTATGGATCATTCATGTCTCCATGGGGCGTTGCAACCCCTCATTTGGGTATCAATACACTTGATGTTGGGCATGTCTGTGAGAGATTTATATTCGTCTAACTACAAGGACAACACTGAGGAGTGATAGATTCATATATCAAACCATTCATCTATCCATCCATCCATCCATCCATCCATCCATCCATCGAACTGTTTATTCTGTTATCCATCCATCCATCCATCCATCCATCCATCCATCCATCTAACCATTTATTCTGTTATACAACCATCCATCCATTCAACCATTTATTCTGCTATCCATCCATCCATCCATCCATCCATCCATTTATTACCCTTAAATATCCATCCATCCATCCATCCATCCATCCAACCATTTATTACCCTTAAATATCCATCCATCCATCCATCCATCCATCCATCCAACCAACCATTTATTACCCTTAAATATCCATCCATCCATCCATCCATCTAACTGTTTATTCTGTTATACAACCATCCATCCATTCAACCATTTATTCTGCTATTCATCCATCCATCCATCCATCCATCCATCCACCCATCCATTTATTACCCTTAAATATCCATCTATCCATCCATCCATCCATCCATCTATCCATCCATCCAACCAACCATTTATTACCATTAAATATCCATCCATCCATCCATCCATCCATCTATCCATCCATCCAACCATTAATTCTGTTATAGAACCATCCATCCATTCATCCATCTATCCAACAATTTATTCTATTACAAAAACCTTTAATTCATCTATAAATCCATTCATTCACCCATTCATCCATTTAACCATACATTGGATAAACTGAGGACAGGTTGGGGAGACAACGGGTCTAGAAAGAAGACCCAGGCACCCCCCTCCTCAGTGAAAGTCCCCAGCACGTCCTGGGGATCTCAAGGCTTTCCCAGGCAAGACTGGGTATATAGTCCCTTGGGTGAGTTCTGGATCCGTTCTGGGGTTTCCCTTTATTTGGAGATCAGACACTGATTTTGGGATGTTGGGGAAGACCGGGGTATAGTTCAACCCAAAGGCATTCAGTGATGTTGGGGTACGGGTTCTGTGCTAGACACGCATGTGCCTTCAGTTTATTGCGATATTAATAAGCCATGTGCTTATGGAGTGCGCTTCGTGAACAGTGGTACTGATGCGCTGGAACAGAATTCGGCCCTCATCGTCCTTCCAGGAAACTGAAAGGCCCACACGCGGTTCTGACTTGAAACTGTATCAAAGAATGAATAAACAAATAAATTGCTTCGAAAATACCACCAACCTGTCAGGCTGATCCGGCAGCCGAGGCTTTTATATTTGTTTATATTTCAGTGTGAGTCTTGAAGATAGTGTCGGATTCTCTTCATCTCAAAGGTCAGTGTTAACATTTAATTACATTTAAAGACCTGCCTACCTGCTACAGAGTATGTGCACCTGGATCAGCCATCCTCAATATGTTCCTTTCCCTGAACCCTATTGTAGAAATGCCGCCAGATGCTGTAATTTAGAAGCAATTTATTTGTTTATTCAAATATCATGCTTGTTAATAGTGAACTAATATTTATAAAGTGCAGCCTGAAATATAAACATCCCACAGCTTCTGTTTTTAAAATCCTTCTATTTGAATAGCCATGACGGGGTATTTCTAGCACGTTCTCCTATTCTGCTCAAGTCCCAGAGGTGAGTGGTGCAAAACACACACACACACACACACACACACACACACACACACACACACACACACACACACACACACACACACACGCACACACACACTAATACTACAGCAGGAACCGATCTCATACTGAAACTTCTGCAAAACTAAAAAAAAAGTTTAATTTCAGAAGTTGTAGCATTTGATTTCAACTTTCTCGAAGAAGGACAAAATAAAGAGTGTGCAGAGTTCCAGATCAAAGGATCCTGGAGAACTCCTTTCCTTGAACATTTTAGTGATTTTATTTATTTATTTTTAGCTTTATCACAGAGCTCTTAATGTTCTCCCAGATTGGGTCGAGATTGGCTCCACCCTCTCCACCACACTACAAGGACAAAGTGGTTCAGAAAATGTTTATATGGATGAATAATGAATGAATTCCCGATTCGGACGTCTCTGTGTGGAGTTTACATGTTCTCCCCGTGCTTGTGTGGGTTTCCTCCAACAGTTCAAAAACATACACGGTAGGTTAATTGGGAAAACACTCAAATGTGCAGAGCAGAGGGTTCCTCCTCCTGAACCAGGGTTGGGAGCCTCTCTTCTAGATCATGATTTTTTTTTTAAGGAGAATAATTTTCCCATTCATAATGAAAACAAATCATTATGTTTATGATTAATAAAGATGCCATTCTGTTTAAAGATTAAAAACACTCTTTTGATACGAACATATTAAAAAAACAATGAACAGTGAGGGGTCGTGATAAAGCGGAGTGATGCCTGCATGGCCAATTCGATCTGTTCATTCACTTTCTAAGATGCTTAATCCTAATTAGTGTCGGATGGAGGCTGGTGTCCATTTCAGCCGTCCCTGGGTGAGGAAGGGTACACCCAGAACAGCTCTCCAGACTATTGCAGAGCCAATACAAACACAACCATTTACACTCACACTCACACCTAGGGATGATTTGGAAAAGACACTTAACCTGCTGTGCATGTTGTTGGATTGTGGGAGGAAACTGGAATATCCAGGAAACCATAACAAGCACGAAAACATGCAAACTGCTCTGAGGTGAATGTGGAAACCACTGTGCCATCACGCCACCCATCATTTTCTATGCTTAATCATATTTAAGGTTGTGGGGAGACTGGGCGAGGACTGGGTACAACCCAAACAGCCCAGCAGGCCATGGCAAGTTCAATACACACAGTTGCTATTGTTTTAGCACATGTGACACTCCAGGACCACTCGGGTGAAACACGTAATTGCCAGAAACTGCTACAGCAATGAGTCCAACAGCAATGTTTTTGCCACGTTCATCACAATGTCACTTGCAATGTGGCACCAACGTTTTTGCCACATTCTTCACGACATTGCTTGTAACGTGGCAGCAATGTTTTTTTGGGAGTTTACAAATTTACTTCATTGTAATGTTTTATACCAACGTTGTTGTGACTTCTGTGTAACGTTGCATGAACGCTTTTACAACGTAAAATTGTTATCTGGGTTCCACCTGTCAACGTGCTGATCTCTGTACAACTGAAGCAATGACACCTTACAAAGCCTCGGCTGTATCATTCATCTGTTCATTTTCACAACTGCTTGATTCTAATTAGGGTCACGATGAGGCTTTCGCCTATCTCAGCCTAATCTGGGCGAGTGCAGAAGACACCTAGGACAGCTTGATGGGTAGAAACATGCTGACGGCTGTGCAGCATCTCTTGATGAAAGCAATAGCTCTTTTACATGAACCTCCGACCACGGACAGTGAGGGAGATGGCAGGCCTTTGTTAACCCAGTTAGCTGCACTAGGAGGACAGCAGTGACAACTTGGAGCCTGTAGGACTTGAACCGCTGACCTTCAGATTACAACCTTAACCATCAAGCCATCACTGACCCATATAATGGTTTTACGATCTTAAAGCGTATAAAGAACCCACTGCTCATCAGAAAGCACTTGTTGCTGACAGGCAGGAAAACCAGCTACAGACCATACACAAACCATACCGAAGTCCTTATGGACTGGGAATAGGATGATTTGTTTAAAACTGAGAAAGAAAAAGAGCCCAAAGTGAATTTTAAAAGGCCAGCATTATAAAATCTATACAATAAACAACTTTCTAAATGTGTTTACTCACTCTGTGTACACAAACTTAGCTCTTAGTCTTTTTGTGCATAATGTGTGCTGAGATTCCTCTATACAAATCAAACTAATGAGATTATTATTATTATTATTATTATTATTATTATTATTATTATTATTACTACTACTACTACTACTACTACTACTACTACTACTACTACTAATAATAATAATAATACAGTGATATCTTGACTTATGAAATTAATCCGTTCCGAGGGCAAGCTTGTAAGTCAAAATGTTGCTTCGATAAAACAAAAATTTCCATCGAAAATAATAGAAAACCAATTAATCTGTTCCAAGCCCCTCCCAAATTCATATAATCTGACACAAACATGTATATTTCACCTAATATATTAAAGATAAACATGTAAAAACAGTAAATATTTCATAATAATAATAATAATAATAATAATAATAATAATACATGTACAGTACCATTAACATTAATAATGCAGCCATGAGGCGGGGGGGGCACTAACCAGTGTCTCTCCCCCTTATGCCGGTCCCAAGCCCGGATAAATGCAGAGGGTTGCGACAGGAAGGGCATCCGGCGTAAAACTTCTGCCACATTTAAAAAATGCAAATGATCAAAACAAAATTCATACCGGATCGGTCGAGGCCCGGGTTAACAACGACCGCCATCAGTGCTGTCAACCAACAGGGTGCTGATGGAAATTGGACTACTGTTGGTCGAAGACGTCGAAGAAGGAGAGGCGGGAGGCGTGTCCGTAGGCAGAGAGAGAAGAGGAAATTCGTGAGCCTCGGACTGAGAGTAGGGACTTTGAATGTTGGAACTATGCAAGGAAAAGATAGGGAGCTGGCTGACATGATGCAGAGGAGGAAGGTGGACATACTGTGTGTTCAGGAGACAAGGTGGAAAGGTAGAAAGGCTAAAAGCTTAGGAGCAGGGTTTAAACTGTTTTATAATGGTGTGGATGGGAAGAGAAATGGAGTAGGAGTCATCTTGAAGGAGGGGTTTGTCAGGAATGTTCTAGAAGTGAAAAGAGTGTCAGACAGAGTGATGAGTCTCAAGTTAGAAATTGAAGGCGTGATAGTCAATGTTGTTAGTGCTTATGCCCCACAGGCAGGATGTAAGCTAGAAGAGAAGGAGAGATTCTGGAGTGAGTTAGATGAAGTGATGCAGAGTACCCCCAGAGGTGAAAGAGTGGTCATTGGAGCAGACTTCAATGGACATGTTGGTGCAGGCAACAGAGGGGACGAGGAAGTGATGGGCAGGTTTGGTATCCAGGACAGGAACACAGAAGGACAGATGTTGATCGATTTTGCAAAAAGGATGGAAATGGCTGTGGTGAATACTTTCTTCCAGAAGAAACAGAAGCATAGGGTGACTTATGAAAGCGGAGGTAAGAGCACACAGGTAGACTACATCTTGTGTAGGCGAGGTAATTTGAAGGAAGTCAGTGACTGCAAAGTAGTAGTGGGTGAGAGTGTTGCCAAACAGCATAGGATGGTGGTGTGCAGGATGACACTGATGGTGAGAAAGGTGAAAAAGGCAAAGGTAGAGCAGAAGACAAAGTGGTGGAAGCTGAAAAAGGAAGAGTGTCGTGTTGTCTTCAAGGAGGAGTTGAAACAGGCTTTGGGTAGTCAGGAAGTGCTTCCAGAGGACTGGACAACCACAGCCAATGTGATCAGGAGACCGGTAGGAGAGTATTTGGTGTGTCCTCTGGAAGGAAAGTAGATAAGGAAACTTGGTGGTGGAATGAGGAAGTGCAGGAGTGTGTACAAAAGAAGAGGTTAGCCAAGAAGAAGTGGGACATTGAGAGGACCGAAGAGAGTAAACAGGAGTACAGGGAGACACAGCGTAAGGCGAAGGTAGCAGTGTCAAAGGCCAAACAGAGGGCGTATGATGACTTGTATGATAGGTTGAACAGTAAGGAGGGAGAAAATGATCTATACAGGTTAGCACAGCAGAGAAATAGAGATGGGAAAGACGTGCAGCAAGTTAGAGTGATAAAGGACAGAGAGGGAAATGTATTGACTGATGACAGAAGTGTGCTGGGAAGATGGAAAGAGTACTTTGAAGAGCTGATGAATGAGGAAAATGAGAGAGAAAAAGAGTAGAAGGGGTGACCGTTGAGGAGCAGGAAGTAGCAAAGATTAGTAAGGGAGAAGTGAGGAGGGCATTGAAGAGGATGAAGAGTGGAAAGGCAGTTGGCCCTGATGACATACCAGTTGAGGTATGGAAGTGTCTAGGGAGGTAGCAGTAGATTTTCTGACAAGAATATTCAACAAGGTCTTAGAAAGTGAACAGATGCCAGAGGAATGGAGGAGAAGTGTGCTTGTGCCCATTTTTAAGAACAAGGGCGATGTACAGAGTTGTGGCAACTACAGAGGGATAAAGTTGATGAGCCATACAATGAAGCTATGGGAAAGAATAGTGGAAGCAAGACTAAGGGCAGAGGTCAGCATTTGTGAACAACAGTTTGGTTTCATGCCAAGAAAGAGCACCACAGATGCAGTGTTTGCTTTGAGGATGTTAATAGAGAAGTACAGAGAAGGTCAGAAGGAGCTGCATTGTGCCTTTGTGGATCTGGAGAAAGCATATGACAGGGTGCCGAGAGAAGAACTGTGGTATTGTATGAGGAAGTCTGGAGTGACAGAGAAGTATGTTAGAGTGGTGCAGGACATGTATGATAGATGTAAGACAGTGGTGAGGTGTGCTGTCGGTGTGACAGAAGAGTTCAAGGTGGAGGTGGGACTACATCAAGGGTCAGCTCTCAGCCCCTTCTTGTTTGCTATGGTGATGGACAGGCTAACAGATGAGGTTAGACAAGAATCTCCATGGACTATGATGTTTGCAGATGACATTGTGATCTGTAGTGAGAGCAGAGACCAAGTGGAGGAAAATCTAGAGAGGTGGAGGTATGCCCTGGAAAGGAGGGGATTGAAGGTTAGTCTTAGTAAGACAGAATACATGTGTGTGAACGACAAGGACCCAAGAGGAACTTTGAGGTTACAGGGGGCAGAGATAAAGAAGGTGGAGGATTTTAAGTACTTAGGCTCAACAATCCAGCGCAATGGAGAGTGTGGAAAAGAGGTGAAGAAGCGCGTGCAGGCAGGTTGGAACGGATGGAGAAAAGTGTCCGGTGTGATGTGTGATAGGAGAGTATCGGCAAGAATGAAGGGAAAAGTGTACAAGACGGTGATGAGGCCAGCAATGTTGTATGGTTTAGAGACAGTGGCCCTGGGGAAAAGACAGGAGTCAGAGTTGGAGGTAGCAGAGATGAAAATGTTGAGGTTCTCTTTGGGAGTAACGAGGATGGATAGGATCAGAAATGAGTACATCAGAGGGACAGCACATGTTAGATGTTTTGGAGACAAAGTCAGAGAGGCTAGATTGAGATGGTTTGGACATGTACAGAGGAGGGATAGTGAGTATATTGGTCGTAGGATGCTGAGGTTGGAACTACCAGACAAAAGGCCCAGAGGAAGACCAAAGAGAAGATTTATGGATGCAGTGAAGGCGGACATGAAGGTCGTTGGAGTAAGAGTAGAAGATGCAGAGGATAGGGAGAGATGGAGGCAGATCATTTGCTGTGGCGACCCCTGAAGGGAACAGCCGAAAGGAAAAGAAGAAGTACCATTAACATTAATAATAATAATATAAAAATAATAACAATACATGTACATTAACATTAATAATAATTAGTAATAAATAGTAAAACAAGAATAAACAATAAGTCAACTAACCCTTCCGATCATCGACTGCAGCAAACATCACGTGGGCACGAGATGTCAAGTGGGCAGATATGAGGTGGTGTGTAACAGAGGCGGAGGAGAATTTTGTGCATGTGCACGCTACGAATGCCAGCAAGGAAAGGCTTGTAGTAAGCTCCCACAAGGTCAGTACTTTTCAAATAGTGGGGTGCCGTGATTCCAGGGGAACATGCTTTTTTTTGTTATACTGTACTAGAATTATGTGTAATTGTGCATCCTCTGCAGTAGGTGGCAGTGGCGCTTTCACTGTGTTCCCTATGGTGTAGGGAAAAAGCACCAAGCAAACGATATGAAGTGCACAGCAAACACTGTTTATAGTCCTGTACAGGGTGCTGGGGGTGATCGAAATGTTTTTTTCTTCCTAAAGTGGGCGTCACAGAAAATAATTGAGAAGCACTGTACCAGGCATTCTTGGAACACACGGAAGCATATGAAGCTAATCAGCCCAGAAAAGCCATTTCCCCAGCAGAGCACGTAAACCAAAATGTTGCTGGTTGGATGGAGCAGATTTTTGGTGGATCGAAGCTCGTATCATGGAAAATTCATTATAAAAGACATTCGTAAGTCAAGGCCTAATGTTGGGTATTCTGAGAAAATCTTAGCAATTTTTAGCATAATACAATCATATATGCGTCTGTCTGTCTTCCGTTCGGCTTTTTTCCTTTTTTACTCGGGAGTCGCCACAGTGAATCATTTCATTCGCACGTTTGATTTGGCAGAGGTTTTTACGTTGAATGCCCTTCCTGTCACAACCCTTTTAGCAATAGACAGAAACATGCTGACGACTTTGCAGCTACTCTTTATGAAAGTCAGCAATGGTTATTTTACATGCCCCTCACCATAGACCGTGAGAGACATGGCCTGCCTTTGATAACCCAGTTAACTGCACTGGGGGGGGGGGGGGGGCAGTGACAACCCTGTGGAGAATGGGACTCGAACCCCCAACCTTTGGAACAGCGATCCAGCGCCCTATACCACTAGACCACCACTGCCCCACAGTCATACATGTGCTTCTAAGTAAATCTACTGACCTTTTCTGGCATTTCTGTTATGGTCTGTGCTGGCTGGCAGCATTAATTATTTCTTCTGTCATTGCAGGCGCTGGCAAGGTGCGTGTCTGTTGCCGGTAGGCCAGTTCCAGACGAGCGCACCTGGTCCCACTCTGCAATCAGCAAACAGCCAGCTTTCAATGGGAGTGGCACGCTTCCCTCCGATGTCAGAAGATTGTCTTCCCAGTGATTCCATTCATCTGCTTTCTCTCTGACCCCTGGTATCTTGCTTCATGCTCGACCAGTTCCATTGATTTATTATTCCCGTGATTTAGAGTTCCAAGTGCAAAATAAAATCGTTGAAACTTCTTATGGTCTCCTGCATCTCTGGGTCCGACGCATACACTCCAGGCATAACAGAATCTTCTGATCTGAAACATGGACCCAGCAAGACCGCAGGCAGACATTATCTGACTAGGGCGCCCTGCTGGGATGACACGACTCCACCTTGCATTAGATGATGGACAATCTCCAGCACATAACCACCAGCTTGGTGCAGCTCGGTGGAAGGATGAACACCGTCACCACTCACCTCGCTGCCACACCCCCGCCACCCTTCACTTTCCGCTTCGGCAGCAGTGCCAGCGCCAGCTATACTCCCCGCACACTGAGAACCACTCATTCCCACGCCAGCCAGGTATTCGGGCACGATCGGCTCCTACGCACGATTCCTTCATCAGTGTTCGCTCGTCTTCAGCCAGCAGCCACTCACATACTCCACTGATCAAGCAAAAAACGCCTTCATGATGAGCCTACTCATGGAGCAAGCCTTGTCCTGGGAATTAGCGGTCACCACCCATACCCCGGAATTATGCTCCCAGTGAGACCAGTTCATGCAAGAAATGAAGGTTTTCGATCTTCCAGCAAAAGGGGAAGAGGCGAGCTCCCAGCTCCCATGAATTCGGCAAGGCTCACAGTCGGTGGTGGAGTACGCCATCCGATTCCGGATTCTCGCCATCGAAAGTGGCTGGAATGACCCCGCCCTCCGGGGGGCTTTCCTGCAGGGTCTTAATGAAAGGCTGAAAGACTAGCTCGCGGCCCGAGATGAGACAATGACTCTTGAGGAGTTAATCGCCTTGTCTACCAGGCTGGACAACCGGCTGAGAGAGAGGGATAGGTCCCGGGAGGAGGGGATCATTGATATCTACCCGTCCTCGAGCCACGCCGTGAGGCCCAAGAAGGCCCCACCTCGAACTCACTTGCCATTTCCCCCTCTGATGAAGGATGGCGGTCAAGAACCCATGCAGGTGAGCCACATCAGACTGATGGCTGAGGAAGGCACCGGCGGCTAGCCAACGGTCTCTGCATCTACTGCGCCGAGAAGGGCCATTACCTCGCCCAGTGCCCCCATGCTGCAGGGTCTGACAGCTACGAGAGACTCTTCCACAACACCTGGGAACTGCCTGCAAGTTAAAGGTACGCTACACTCCGTGCAACACTCTTATCCTGTAGACGTATTCATTGACTCAGGCGCTGACGCTAACTTCATCGATCCAGGGATGGTTGAGCTCCACAACCTGCCCGTGTATGAACTCGAGACCCCCAAGGAGATAGTGGCCATTGATGGCTGACTCATAGCTCACGTCACCACAAGACCAAGCCAGTTAAGCTCAGTTTGTCCGGTAACCACCAGGAATATTTGGAGCTGTTTGTTCTCTTTGCCTCTCTCTCTCCCCTAGTGTTGGGGTGGTCATGGTTACAGACCCATAATCCCCACATCGACTGGTGCACCCTCACCATATGCAGCTGGAGTGACTACTGTCTGCAACACTGCTTAATGGCGGACGTACCCTCACAAGCTTCACGAACCCTGGTCGACCTGGAAGATCTGGACTTAGCCGGCGTACCAAAAGAATATCATGACCTGCAAGAGGTCTTTAGCAAGGACTGGGTTTGCTCATTACCTCCTCATTGACCGTACGACTGCGCCATTGACCTACTCCCAGGTTCCACACTCCCCAGCGACAATACAACCTCTCGAAGCCGGAGAAAGATGCCATGGAGGCATATATTAACGAGTAGCTGGCTCCAGGTCTCATTCGGCCCTCATCTTCCCCGGTTGGCGCTGGGTTCTTCTTCGTTGAAAAGAAAGACAAGACCCTGAGACCTTGCATTGATTACATAGGCCGCAACCATATCACCATAAAAAAATAAGTACCCTCTCCCTCTAATCGATTCAGCCTTCACCCCTCTCCACGATGCTACTGTTTTTTTGAAGCTGGACCTGAGAAACGCCTACCACTTAGTCTGAATTCGGGATGGGGGCGAGTGGAAGACGGCCTTCAACACGCCCCTGGAGCACTTCGAATATTTGGTCATGTCATTTGGACTAACCAATGCCCCGGCGGTTTTCCAAGCTCTGGTCAATGATGTGCTTAGGGACATGCTGAACTGCTTTGTATTCGTGTACCTTGACAAAATCCTGATCTTCTCTAGAGACCAAGATAAGCATCTCCGCCACATGAGAATGGCACTAAAGAGGCTCCTAGAGAACAGATTGCTCATTAAAGCAGAAAAATGCGAGTTTCATGTACCCTCAGTCTCCTTCCTGGGGTTCATCATGGAGAAACGTCAGATAAGACCTGATCCCGCGAAGGTGAAGGCAGTGGCTGAGTGCCCGACTCCGGGGATGAGGAAACAGCTGCAGAGGTTCCTGGGGTTTGCAAACTTCTATCGCCAGTTTGTGCGGGACTACAGCCACCTAGCAACTCCCTCACACAGTTCACATCACCCAAAACACCATTCCAGTGGTCCCCAAGTGCCCAGGCAGTGTTTGACAGGCTAAAGGCTAAATTCATCAATGCACCCATACTGATCCACCTGGACCCCTCGCTGCAGTTTGTGGTGGAAGTCGATGCCTCAGACTCGGGGGTGGGGGCGGTCCTCTCCCAATGGCCTCCCACAGACCAGAAGCTACACCCATGTGCCTTCTTCTCCCATCACTTGTCCCCGACGGAACAGAATTATGATGTTGGGAATCATGAGCCGCTGGCGGTGGTCTTGGCGCTCCAGGAGTGGAGGCACTGGCTGAAAGGGGAAGCCCGCCCCCTTGTGGTCTGGACTGACCATAAAAGCCTATCCTACCTCCATACAGCCAAGAGGTTGAACTCCCATCAGGGACGATGGTCACTCTACTTGGGAAGGTTCAACTTCACACTAACAGACCAACCTGACTCCCGGAATACGAAGCCAGACGCTCTCTCCAGACAGCTCTCTTCGGGGGAAGACACTACCATGGAGACCATCCTGCCCGCCTCCTGTATACTTGGAGCAGCTCAATGGGAGGTAGAATGGCTAGTTTGGGATGCCTATCAGGGGTAACTGGAGCCCGTCGGGTGCCTCCAAGGTCGACTATATATCCGCCCGCCAGCCAGAACCCCAGCACTCCAGTGGGCTCACTCCTCAAAATTAGCCTGCCACCCCGGAGCCTATCGAACTCTCTTCCTGCTCCAACAACGCTTCTGGTGGCCAACGATAGCAGCTGACACCAGGGAGTTTGTGGGAGCTTGTGCCACCTGTGCCCGGAGCAAGTCCTTCCATCGTGCACCCACAGTCTCCTCCAACCCTTCCCCATTCACCATTGCCCCTGGTCGCACATTGCGGTGGACTTTGTCACAGGTTTACCCCCATCCAAGGGCAACACTGTTATCCTGATGAAGTGGCAACACTGTTATCCTGACGATAGTGGACCAGTTCTCCAAGGCAGTTCACTTCGTCGCCTTACCCAAACTCCCCTCAGCGATGGAAACAGCTGGTCTCCTGGTCCAACATGTCTTTCGCCTCCATGGCATCCCCCAGGTCGTCGCTTGAGACTGGGCCCCCAGTTTGCATCTAGAATTTGGAAGGCGTTCTGCGACACCTTGGGAGTCTCCTGCAGCTTGACCTCCGGCTACCATCCCCAGTCAAACGGACAGGCGGAGCAAGCGAATCAAAGCGGCTCCTCCCTGTGCTGCGTCGCCTCCCGCCTCCCAGCCTCCTGGGCCACACACCTCCCATTAGTCGAATACGCACACAACTCTCTGATCTGCGCATCCACCGGGATGTCCCCCTTCATGGTGATTAATGGTTTCCAGCCTCCTCTCTGTTTCCCAGCCAGGAGGTCGAAGTGGCCATTCCATCTGTCCAGGTACAGTTTCGCAGAGCATGCCCGGTCTGGAACAAACAGTCGCCCGAATCTGGAGAACTGGCGATCGTCACCGAACCCTGGCACCGTCCTACACAGTCGGACAACAAGTGTGGCTCTCCTCCCAGGACCTGTCTCTGCAAATTGACTCCAAGAAACTGTCCCAAATACATAGGGCCCTGTGTAATAGAAAAAATGATAAACCCCAGCGCCGTCCGACTAAGACTCCCATCGTCACTCAAGGCACACCCAGTATTCCATGTTTCCTTGATTAAGCCCGTGGTAGAAAGTCCCCTCCACCATCCCACCGCCCCCCCCCCCCCCCCCCCCCCCCCGCCCCGGCTGATTGATGGACATCCCGCATACACAGTCAACCGTATGTACGCAGACAGGGTTGAGGTTTTCACTCCCTAGTGGACTGGGAGGGGTATGGACCCAAAGAACGCTCATGGATTCCCGCTCCGTAATCCTGGACCCGGATGTATTAAACAAATTTTATCGTCAGTTCCCGGACAAGCCTTAAGGATTGGGGGAGGGGGGGACGACACGACTGTTATGGCCTGTGCTGGCTGGCGGCATTAATTCTTTCTTCCGTCATTGCAGGCGCTGGCAAGGGGCGTGGCTGTTGCCGGTAGGTCAGTTCCAGACAAGCGCAACTGGTCTTACTCTGCAATCAGCAAACAGCCAGCTATAAATACATACATACATACATACATACATACATACATACACATATTTATATAGCGCTAATTCTTGCGCATGCCACTCAAACAGCCAGCTATAAATACATACATACATACATACATACATACACATATTTATATAGCGCTAATTCTTGCGCATGCCACTCAAAAGTGCTGGGGGTGAGTCTGAGAACTTATTGATAGGCATGGTTAGGCAAGTGTGAACAGATGTGTTTTAAGTTGTGACTTGAACGTGTTTATGTTCACTTGGGATCTGACATGGATCGGTAGATTGTTCCACAGTATTGGACCCGCTTTCTCAAATGAACGGTCACCAAATGTGTGTGTTCGGGTGGCTGGTATCTCCAGGAGATTCTTTGAGTTTGATCGGAGAGATCTGAGTGGCTGGTACTCTCGAAGAAGATTGGCAAGGTAGTTGGGAGCAAAGCCTTTCATGCACTTTAACACAAGGAGCATTATCTGATACTGAATCCTGTATCTGACTGGCAGCCAGTGTAAGCTGTGTAGTACAGGAGTAATGTGATCATACTTCTGGTGACGTGTGATGACCCTCGCTGCAGTGTTCTGCACACGTTGAAGCTTGTCAAGTAAATACTTGGATGTTCCAAATAGCAGAGAATTGCAATAGTAGAGTCTTGACATGACGAACGCTTGGACCAGAGCTGAAGTGGACTTCACATCAAGATCTCACCTGGATTGCTGATGTTGTGATTATGATAATATGCACTCTTGCAGACGCTGTTGATGTGGGATTCCATACTGAGGTGGGAGTCGAATATTACACCAAGATTCCGGGCTTCTTTGCTCACAGAAATCACACAGTCACCAATGCAGAACTCTGGAATGGTGAGAGAATTTCGAATTTGTTTTGAACTGAAAACTATAAGCTCAGTTTTGTCATCATTCAACTTCAGACAGTTGGAGGACATCCACGCCTTGATGCTATTGACACACTGTTCAACTAATTCAAAAGTGCAGTTGACTGATGACTGGTTGAGAGGTTTAAATGTCATGTAGATTTGTGTATCATCCATAAAGGTGCAGGTCCAATTGGAATGATCTCACAATAGTACCAACGGGATGTGTAGATAGTAAATAGGAGCGTACCTACTACGGAGCCCTGAGGGACTCCATATGTTTGGTCTTTGGCATTTGACATATGTCCATCTATCATGACAGACTGTTGTCTGCCCGCTATGTGTGACTTCAACCATTTCAATGCTATTCCATTGATACCACAAATACATTCCAAAGTTGAGAGGAGTATCTTGTGGTCTTTCTTCTTTTACTTTCGGCTGCTCCCTTCAGGGGTCGCCACAGCAAATCATCCGCCTCCATCTCACCCTGTCCTCTGCATCTTCTTTTCCGACTCCAACGACCTTCATGTCTTCCTTCACCACATCCATAAATCTCTTCTTTGGTCTTCCTCGAGGCCTTCTGCCTCGTAGTTCCAACCTCAGCATCCTTCTGCCAATAGACTCACTATTCCTCCTCTGTACATGTCCAAACCATCTCAATCTAGCCTCTCTGACTTTGTCTCCAAAACATCTTACATGGGCTGTCCCTCTGATATACTAATTTCTGATCCTATCCATCCTTGTTACTCCCAGAGAGAACCTCAAAATTTTCATCTCCGCTACCTCCAGCTCTGCCTCCTGCCTTTTCCTCAGCGCCACTGTTTCTAAGCCATACAACATCGCTAGCCTCACCTCCGTCTTGTACACTTTTCTCTTCATTCTTGCTGACACTCTCCTATCGCACGTCACACCGGACACTTTTCTCCAACCATTCCAGCCTGCCTGCACACGCTTCTTCACCTCTTTTCCACACTCTCCATTGCTCTGGATTGTTGAGCCTAAGTACTTAAAATCCTCCACCTTCGTTATCTCTGCTCCCTGTAACATCACCGTGCCTCCTGGGTCCTTCTCATTCACACACATGTATTCTGATTTTCTGAGGCTAACCTTCATTCCTCTCCTTTCCAGGGCATACCTCCACCTCTCTAGATTTTCCTGCACTTGTTCTCTGCTTTCACTACAGATCACAATGTCATCTGCAAACATCATAGTCCATGGAAATTCTTGTCTCACCTCGTCTGTCAGCCTGTCCATCACCATAGCAAACAAGAAGGGGCTGAGAGCTGACCCTTGATGCAGTCCCACCTCCCCCTTGAATTCGTCGGTCACACCGACAGCACACCTCACCACTGTCTTACATCTCTCATACATATCTTATAGTCAGTGGTATCAAATGCAGCTGAGATGTCTAGGAGGACAAGGATAGCAGCTCCGTTTTCATCTACTCTTCTGAGAAGATCATTTTGAACCTTTGTCAGAGCTGTTTCCATGCTGTGAAAGTTATGATCAGCTGACTGGAATTCCTCCTGGCAATCATTGAGGGAAAGGTGGTCCTTGAGTTGTGTTGGATGGGAGCGGCACGCTTCCCTCCGAGTCCGAAGATTGTCTTCCCAGTGATTCCGTTCCTCTGCTTTCTCTCTGACCCCTGGTATCTTGCTTCATGCTCGACCAGTTCCATTGATTTATTATTCCCGTGATTTAGAGTTCCAAGTGCAAAATAAAATCGTTGAAACTTCTTATGGTCTCCTGCATCTCTGGGTCCGACGCATACACTCCAGGCACAACAATCGTGGTTATCACAGGCAGAAAAAAAAATTAAACATAATTCTGAAAACTCAACACGAATACAGCAGATTCTCTGCCAAACAGTAGGCTCTACTGGGACTCCTGTCTTGTGATGTCACACGGCTTTAAGTGATTATGTGAAAATATGTAAACCTTTTACAGATGTAATTTTCTTACAAAAGCTCTGGAGACTCATTCCACCAGTTCTCCCAGTGAATGAGCTGTAACGGGTGTAATTGTAAGAACGCATAACAACAACACCATTAATATAAAGCGGTGATTCGCTGCTGCTTGACTGACAGGGTTTCTGACATAGAAGCATCTTCTAACCACACTCGGTATTCTACAGGGCTGCGGAGTAAGATGTGTCTTTAAACAGAGCCCCATCACCTTTACCAGCTCTGTGTTGTAAAAAGTAGAAGGCTGTTGTCCAGCTCTGTTCACCCTGTGGATCTGAGTGGATGGTTCCGTGGAAGATGAAGGTCAGAGAGAATCAATGTTGCTGAAAAGTCAGATGTGTGTGACGGACCCAGGAGACTGTGTAATCCTCCAATGCTGTCATACTGCCTGCGTTGCTCTATGGGCTAGTGAGCTGAACGCTAGATTCAGACTGCATGGGTCAATAAGGTAATGTGGACTTTTTAAACCCGAGCCCAGATCATCAGGCCGGTGCTTATCCCCGGTTTCCATAAGATGAAGCGACCAGGAGTTCAACTCCTCCTGGAGGCAGGTTACCTTTCCAGTGAATTTTACTGGTCACCATTTATACTGCTGGGTGAGTGGAGGCACACTTATGGTTAACACCTTGCCCAGGGGTTTTAGCACAGTGGGGCTCTAACTGGGAGTCGAGCACACAGCCTCTCGATCATGAGCCCAGCACCCGAACCATTACGCCACCGGCCCCACGCACGGGTCAATAAGCAAATATTAAATATTCAGAGAAACAAAGTAGATTTGTTCATCCAAAGTGTTGGACTGGCTATTTGATTTTATTTTTTTAGTTCATTAGATTACATAACACTGGGATCCTGAGCGGTGCAGTGACAAGATGTGCCACCATCACCATCATCAGGGACAGAAGGAGGGTATACAATCTCTTTTCTGTCACTCACTCATCACACTAACCAAACATGAGTCCCTATAATGTTTATGTACTTCCCCCTGAATGTAAATATGCAGCAGTTTAAACAATACTCCAGACAGTCGTCGTGTAGCTCAGAGGTTAGTATTTGGTAGTATGGATGGGAGGGAACTGCTAACTAATTTTGGGGTGTATGTATGTATGGGTGGTGTAGTGGCTCGCACACCCACATCACAGCAAGAACATTCTGGGTTTAAGTCCAAGGCTCAGACAATCTTTCTTTGTGGATTTTAAATGTTCTTCCTGTGCTTCTGAGTTTTCTTCGGTACTCCAATTTCCTTCCAAAGACATTTGACTAATTGGATGTTCCAAATTTCCATTAGACATTAAAGTAAGTGTGAATGGTTATAAGTGTGCTGGCCTGGTGATAGACTCAGAGTGTACCCCGCCTCGGGCCAGAGCTTTCCATGCTAGCCTACAGGCTCCCCACAACCCGAGCAAGATCATGGGATTTAACAAATAAATTTATCAATAATTTAATTAGGAGGAATGTAATTACATACCATTGCATTAAAATATGTAACATTAGTCACGTTTACATTGAATATACTCTAGAAAAATTTTAATAGAGTTATAATGTATAAAAATAACATAGTGCTTATATGCACTGAAAACTGTTACTGAAACAAACAAACAAACGGAATGTGACGTTTCTTTGATTTTTTTTTTTTTTTTTTTTTTTTTTTGCAACTGATACAGAAATGTGGAGACACCGCACTACTAACTACATTGCTTGTGATGCCAGAATTTGGGATGTTACCTTTGATCCACATCTTTTCATATCCAGTGCTAAACTTAAC
The DNA here is from genome assembly GCA_024760905.1 of Plotosus lineatus. Taxonomy (NCBI): domain Eukaryota; kingdom Metazoa; phylum Chordata; class Actinopteri; order Siluriformes; family Plotosidae; genus Plotosus; species Plotosus lineatus. The sequence goes on from CM045742.1 coordinate 43,857,277, forward strand.
CTACAAATTCTAATTTAAAAATATCTGGGTTCATGGACTTTTGTTCTAGATGAGAGTGTGCCGAATTTACTTTGTGCCGAACCAGGTTTTCAACCCAAAAATCAGTCCGAACACGGATGGAACACCATATGTCATATTCATTATAAAACACTGATACTCGGGTGTCAGAGCCAGGGGACCACTTTGCATCAGATTACTTATACGTATTATATTCAATAAAGTGCACAATCTGGCAACCCTGGGAGAGCTTCGCGCTCAAGCGTGCTGAGGTGAAACTTGAGGTGAAGCGAAGATTTTAATTGAGTCACGTGGTTTATTAAAAGGATAATATTGTGATTGATGGGTTAGGTAAGAGAGAGAGAGAGAGAGAGAGAGAGAGAGAGAGAGAGAGAGAGAGAGTTTTGATTAGTAGCAACCTGTTGTAGCCTTTCCTTCTCCGTTCTCTTTAAGGTTCTCCTGCACCAGTTGAACGCATCAAGTGTAATCGGTGTGTCCCCCTCTCCACTCCCGCCCCACACCCCACCCGGTGTGGAAGACAGATCAGGCGCGGAGGAAAGACAACGCGTGATGTCGGTTTGGTGATGTGGCCGGTTTTCACAGGCGCGTACCGGGGACCGTATATCCGCCTTTTTCCGCGGCGGACTGAAGCAGCAGGAGGAGGAGAGAGCCACAGACAGACGGGCTGATCGGGTACGGAGCCGTTCATCTGGAGATTTTCCACAAAAGAGTTTTGTTTTTCAGGTAGCGGAGGGAATACATACACTTCACCGTCATTTGTGCATCTTTCCTGGATTTCATCTCTGCGCGCTCGCGTGACGCCGTTTTTCGGGCTCCATGAACGGGTCGAAAACTTTGAGGAAACATGTCTGAAGATGCTCGTTCCGTTTTCATCGTGCGCCTCCACTGTGTTTGGTGTCAAAAAACGTGGGGTAACCAAAAGCGCAAGGACGTGCGTGATCATCGGTGACATGAGCGACGGTCGGATCCGCGCGGCTGGTTGATGGCACTGCGCGCCAGCGCGACCTGCATCGGCCACGTCTTGCGCAGAGTGCCGCGCTTGCACGGCTCGCGTTCGCGGCGCTCCAGCAGCCTGCTGTGCCTCTCCCTGAACCACGAACGGGACCCGGGGGCGCTCGACTGTAAGCGCCCGTGCTCAAGCTTTCCCGACTGCCACTGTCGCAACTGCCCGTGCCTCTGCCGCCACGCACCCCCGGCGGATTCGCGGGGACATGAGCCCCACGCGGGCTGGTTCCGGGGCGCCATGAAGCGGCAGAACGTGCGGACCCTGTCCCTGATCGTCTGCACGTTCACATACCTGCTGGTCGGCGCCGCCGTGTTCGACGCGCTCGAGTCGGACTTCGAGATGCGTGAAAAGGAGCAGCTACAGGCCGAGGAAAAGCGGCTGCAGGGCAAGTACAACATCAGCGAGGAAGACTACCGGAAACTTGAGACCATCATCATGGAGGCCGAACCGCACCGGGCCGGCGTGCAGTGGAAATTCGCCGGTTCTTTTTACTTCGCCATCACCGTCATCACCACCATCGGTGAGTCAGTGACAGCTCGATGCGCTTCTTCTTCTTTTCATCGCAGTTTTACTTCTGCAAACCTGCGCGCTGTTGCACATCACTAACCTGCAAGCTTTATATCCCAATAGCATCTTTATTCTAAATAAACACCTTTTAGAAACAACTCACCTCGTTATGCGCACGTGTCAGTAACTCTTATTCACACAGCTGCTGAAGTTCAAGGCCACTTTCACCCCCCCCCCCCCTACGACCAAAAATAACGAACCTGTTAACATATTTTGCACTGATGTAAATACAGTGTGTGTGTGTGTGTGTGTGTGTCCGTCCGTGACCTGCGCTGGTAATCAGATCTCATGATTCCGGATGTGCGAATCAAAAATGACATCTCACCTGTGGGCAAAATCCAGTTCTCGCTCACAACTGGTGGCTATTTATAAAATGCAGATTTGTAAGGGTTTGTTGTTTGAGTTCTAGAATAATAACGCTGTCAATCTCAAACTGGACTAAGTAAATATAGTAAAATAGGGAGATAATTAATAATGAGACGATGTGAGGAATGTGGGGCATGAAGGGGGCTCTGTTTTAATTCACTCATTGGATGAATGGATAATTATACACATTCCAACTCATGTACTGAATTTCTTTAGCACTCGTGTATGTGAATATATATATATATATATATATAAAACTCGAAGTGCTCGCAGAGAGGTCTTCATCATCAGCACTACTGATCTCTCCTTTTTTGAACAATTTTCTCCTTCATTATGAATTTAAGAAAAAACAAGTTAAAAAGTGAGAAATATTTCCGAGGATTTTCTTTTATGAAGGCTACTGAATTCATGTCTGCGCAGAAATGAAAGTTTTAACCCGGATTATGGTAGGAGAGGGTCTCTGTGTGCTCGCTGGTGCTGAACGGACAGCGACCATTTGCATTCACCAGGAGAAGCGGAAGCGCGCAGCGCTGAATATGTGCCTGCACCCTGCACCAAGTCTAACAACTTTATTATTATTATTATTATTATTATTATTATTATTATTATTATTATTAATGTTATTATTCTGTCTTTCGTTTTTTCTGTGGTTTCTCTTAGATTTCCAAACAAATATAAACTCTGCCAAATAAATATGAGAATCCTTGTTGCACAGACATGCTGCAGATAAACATTTACTGCTTTTGCCGATTTTTTTAAAGTCACTAACAGAGGTTAGATGTTAAGTGATCTGTGTTGGAACCGACTTGGAGTTTAAAATAATTGAGGAACTTTATGAAGCCTTAAGTTTCAGTTGCATTTGGAAACAACATACATTGGAAAAACTAAACCACACGCACATTATTTTCTGCTAAATAAAAGTACAATTTCAAATCAAGGAAAGTCAGTTCATCATTGAAAAAAAATCAGCAGTATTTATTTTTAAGTTATGTGTGTGTGTGTGTGTGTGTGTGTGTGTGTGTGTGAGAGAGAGAGAGAGAGAGAGAGAGAGAGAGAGAGAGAGAGAGAGAAAGAGAAAATGTGTGTATGAGAGAGCGAGCGAGAGAGAGAGTGAGAGAGTGTGTGTGTGTGTGTTTGTACGTGTGTGAGAGAGAGAGAGAGAGAGAGAGAGAGAGAGAGAGAGAGAGAGAATGTGTGTGCGTTTGCAAGAGAGTGAGATAGAGAGAGAAAGTGTGTGTGTGTATGAGAGAGAGTGTGTGAGAGAGAAAATGTGTGTGTATTTGTACGTGAGAGAGAGAGAGAGAGAGAGAGAGAGAGAGAAAGAGAGAGAGAGAAAGTTTTCTGTTTTGTTCTTATCATGTTATGATTGCAGCACAGTTTATTGCACACTCACCACTTTAGCCTCAAATAAATTTCACTTCAAGATCATACAGTAGTGTGTGTGTGTGTGTGTGTGTGTGTGTGTGTGTGTGTGTGTGTGTGTGTGTGTGTGTGTGTGTGTGTGTGTGTGTGTTATGTATTTATTAGGAAAATAAAAAATAAAATAAACATTCACCTTATAAATCTTGGGATAAACCTGATCAGGGTATTTACGAATATTTTGTTAGATTTACAAAAATTAATCTTAATATTTTTAATTAAATGAACATAAGTGTACATGTTTTGACTTTCATTATTAAAACTAGTATTTTACATTTAATGATTATTTTCCAATAATTTGAACAATGTAAAAGTTATATTTTTTTACACTTCAGTAACATTTTTGCATTATTATGTGTTTGGAGTCTTAAATCCATTGATTCATTCATTTTCTGAACCGCTTAATTCTAATTAGGGTCACGGGGAGGCTGGCGCCCATGTCAGCCAACTCTGGGCAAGGGCAGAGCACACACTGGATGGCTCACCAGGCCATCGCAGGGCAGAAACACGCTGACCGCTTGTTAATCATAAACATAAATTTAAGTAAATTTTTATGTGAATATTTTTCTTTAGTCCAGGCCATCAGTGCTTTGTGAAAGATGAAGATATAAGTTGAAGTGTTTTTAAAGTGGGAGATATCACTGTGTGGTTTATGATTTACATAAAATATAATAAATAATAAAAGACAGAAATAATGTAAGATGTCAGCGTGAGAACAGGTGGAAGGAGCAAAGAAAATAATTGAATAAGGATTACATTAAAACTAGGAAAGGAAAATGTAAGAGAAGGAAGAAAAAAGTAATAAGGATACAAAGGAAATGAAAGTAAACAGGCGTCAGATATTAAAGCACAGATGGGGACACAGAGACATTAGAGTAAAGGGTTGATGTGGACACAGAGACATTAGACTATTGGGCTGTGTGGACACAGAGTCGTTAGCCTAAAGGGCTGATGTGGACACAGAAATATTAGACCAAAGGGCTGATGTGCACACAGAGACGTTAGAGTAAAGGGCTGCTGTGGACACAGAGATACTAAAGTGGTGTTGTGGACACAGAAATGTTAGAGTAAAGCACTGATGACATTACAGTGAGTTACTAATGTGGACACAAGGATGGAGTAAAGCACTGATGTCGACACATGAACATTAGAATAAAGGGCTAATGTGGACAAAAGATGCTAAAGTGGTGATGTGGACACAGCGACGTTAGAGTAAAGCACTAATGACATTACAGTAAGTTAGTAATGCAGACACAGAGATGGAGTAAAGCACTGATGTGGACACCAGAACATTAGAATAAAGGGCTGATGTGGACACAGAGATGCTAAAGTGGTGATGTGGACATAGAAATGTTAGAGTAAAGGGCTAATGGGGACACAGAGATGTCAGGGTAAAGGGCTGATGTAGACACAGAGATGTTAAAGTTGTGATGTGGACACAGAGACGTTAGAATAAAGCACTGATGACATTACAGTGAGTTACTAATGTGGACACAAATATGGAGTAAAGCACTGATGTAGACACAGATATGGAGTAAAGTGCTGATGTGGACACAGAGAGGGAACAGAAAATCACTGACATGGACACAGAGATGTAAAAGTAAAGTTGTCATGTGGACACAGATTTCAGTCTAAAGCGCTGATGTGGACAGAGATGTTCGAGAAAGTCACTGATGTGGACATAAAGAGAGTAGAGTAAAGTGTTGAGGTGGACACAGAGACCTTTGTTAAAAGTTTGAATTTGGATACAGATGTTAGAACAAAGTCTTGAGGTAAAGGGCTGATGTAGACACAGAGATGTTAAAGTTGTGATGTGGACACAGAGACGTTAGAATAAAGCACTGATGACATTACAGTGAGTTAGTAATGCGGACACAGAGATGGAGTAAAGCACTGATGTGGACACCAGAACATTAGAATAAAGGGCTGGTGTGGACACAGAGATGCTAAAGTGGTGATGTGGACATAGAAATGTTAGAGTAAAGGGCTAATGGGGACACAGAGATGTCAGGGTAAAGGGCTGATGTAGACACAGAGATGTTAAAGTTGTGATATGGACACAGAGACGTTAGAATAAAGCACTGATGACATTACAGTGAGTTACTAATATGGACACAAATATGGAGTAAAGCACTGATTTGGACACAGAGATGGAGTAAAGTGCTGATGTGGACACAGAGAGGGAACAGAAAATCACTGACGTGGACACAGAGATGTACAAGTAAAGTTGTCATGTGGACATGAGATTTCAGTCTAAAGCGCTGATGTGGACAGAGACATTAGAGAAAGTCACTGATGTGGACATAAAGAGAGTAGAGTAAAGTGTTGAGGTGGACACAGAGACCTTTTGTTAAAAGTTTGAATTTGGACACAGATGTTAGAACAAAGTCTTGATGTGTACAAAGAGACCCTAAAGTATTAATATAGACACGGCAACGTTAAAGTAAAACGCTGTTGAATAGACAGACATGTTGGTGTAAAGTGCTATGACACAGCAACTTTAGAGGAAACTGGTGATGTGGACAAAGATGTAAAGGTAAAGTACTGACAAACAAGGTTTGTTGAGGAGAATATTACACATGATGCTGTGGAGAATGTTGTGGAGAATGTTGAGAAAAATTTTGTGGACAATGCTGAGGAAAATGTTATGAAGAATGTTCTGGAGACTTGTGGAGAATGTTAAGAAAAATGTTGTGGAGAATGTTGAGGCGAATTGTGAGGAGAATACTACGTAGAATGGTGAGGAGAGTGTTGAGGAGAGTGTTGAGGAGAGTGTAGTGGAGAGTGTAGTGGAGAATGTAGTGGGGAATGTTGAGGGGAATGTTGAGGAAAATTCAGGGATCCCTCACTTTCCGCTGTTAATTGGGACTCAGATCCCCCCCGTGACCATCAAATTTTGCGAAGTAGGATCACCCACTCCAAGCCCCCTCTGACTGATGTAATAAGTGTACACATGTATAAGTGTAATGAATAAATATTATAATAACAATGAAACATTCAAAAATAATGCATAAGATTCTTATTTTTTGCATAATTGGCCTTGTATTTGTGGCATTTTCCTTAACTTTATCCCCTATTTTTCTTTCCTTATTTTTAAGTTTGATTAATATTAAAAAAAAAAAAAAGATGCACTGAAGCCACATGAATTGAAGCACGAAGTGGCGAGGGATCTCTGTATTAAGGAGAATGTTCTGGAGAATGCTGAGGTCAGTGTTGAGGAAAAAGGTTGTGGAGAATGTTTTAGAGAATGTTGTGGAGACTGTTGATGAGAATGTTTTGTATAATGTTGGCGAGAATGTTGAGAAGAATGTTGTGGAGACTGTCGAGGAGAATGTTTGGACAATGTTTTGTAAAATGTTGAGGAGAATGTTGTGGAGACTGTTAAAGAGAATGTTGAGGACAATACTGTGGAGAATGTTGAGGAGAATGTTGAGGGGAATGTTGAGGGGAATGTTGAGGAGAATGTTTTGGAACATGTTGTTGCAACTGTTAAGGAGAATGTTGTGGAGAATGGTGAGGACTATGTTGAGGAGAATATTGTGGAGAATGTTGAGGAGAATGTTGAGGAGAATATTTGGAAGAATATTGAGGAGAATGTTGACGAGAATGTTGAAAAGAATGTTGAGGGGAATTTTGAGAGAATGCTGAGCATGTTTAGGAAAATGTGAAGAATATTGAGGAGAAGGTTCTGGAGAATGTTGAGGAGAATGTTGTGGAGAATGTAGGGAAGAATGTTGTGGAGACTGTCAAGAAGAATGCTGACGAGACTGTTGAGGAGACTGTTGAGGAGACTGTTGAGGAGACTGTTGAATAAAATGTTGAGGACTATGTTCAGGAGAATATTGAGGAGAATATTGAGTAGAATGTTGAGGGGAATTTTGAGGAGAATGCTGAGAATGTTCAGGAAAATGTTGTGAAGAATATTGAGGAGAATGTTCTTGAGAATGGTGAGGAGAATGTAGGGAAGAACGTTGAGGAGACTGTCAAGGAGACTGTCAAGGAGACTGTCGTGGACAATGTTGAGTAAAATGTTGAGTAAAATGTTGAGGACTATGTTCAGGAGAATGTTGCGGAGAATGTTGAGGAGAATGTTTGAATTTTGTAGGGGTTGGTTGTTCATTATTCTTGTGTTTTCTCTCAAGTTTTCCTTTGTTTCCATCTCCTTTCTGTTTCTTCTTTTATATCTTCTTCCCGTCTCTTCTTTTTTTCACCCCTTGCCCCATTAAGGTGTTAACAGCCGAAACGGAAGTCGTTTCCTTTCGCACCAGTCATCAGGTTTATTGTGTGATTAGTTTTATTGAGTGTAATTAAGACATGGACTTCATCTGGATCCCCGCGTATTAAGACTCATGAGATGGTTACTGTTCACGTGCTTTGCGCAAACACGTCTCAGTCATGATGATAACTTTCTTAACCTCTGTTTACTTGACTCTGGGTCACCGCATTCAATGTAAAGCCTCCAACAGGACTAATTGAAAGCATCGTCAGTATCGGCGAGTTAGGATTAGTGCAAAGTTTACACAGAAGATCTGCTCATGTGCACAATTATTAGCTCTAGTGTTGATTGTTGCCATAGTAACATTATTGGAAAATCATTTTATAACTTAAATACTCTCCAAATACTTACATTTGTCAAGCTTTGTGTGGTGGACAGAAAGCTCAGCATTTGCATGAAACAAGGAATTATTTACATGCTTAAATAGCAAAAGAACACCAGAACCATGATATCTGGTTTAATCCGGATAGGCTTCACCCCCAGGAGGTAAAACCCCATGTATCATATTACATGCACAATGATCAACCAGAAGTAAAATACTATGTATCTATTACATGCACTGAAATATGCTTCTTAAACACATTCTACAGACAGTCTTACTCATTAATACAGTATTAATGTAGTAAAATGTAGTAATGATTAAGAAAAACTTTTAAATTTTTACTGTGATCTTTATTGATAAAATATAAACATTATACAAATACTATACTGTATATATGAGGGGGGGCACAAACCAGTGTCTCTCCCTCACGCCGGTCCCAAGCCCGGATTAATGCAGAGGGTTGCATCAGGAAGGGCATCCGGCATAAAACAAATGCCAAATAAAATATGCGAGTCACTACAAAGAATGTCAGACCGGATCGGTCGAGGCCCGGGTTAACAACGACCACCATCAATGCTGTCAACCAACAGGGTGCTGGTGGAAATTGGACCACTGTTGGTCGAAGACGTCGAAGAAGGAGAGGCGGGAGGCGTGTCCATAGGCACAGAGAGAAGAGGAAAGGCATGAGTCTAGGACTGAAAGTACAGACTTTGAATGTTGGAACTATGGCAGGAAAAGATAGAGAGCTGGCTGACATGATGCAGAGGAGGAAGGTGGACATACTGTGTGTTCAGGAGACCAGGTGGAAAGGTAGCAAGGCTAGAAGCTTAGGAGCAGTTTTAAACTGTTTTTTCATAGTGTGGATGGGAAGAGAAATGGAGAATGAGTCATCTTGAAGGAGGAGTTTGTCAGGAATGTTCTAGAAGTGAAAAAAGTGTCAGGCAGAGTGATGGGTCTCAAGTTAGAAATTGAAGGCGTGATGGTCAATGTTGTTAGTGCTTATGCCCCACAGGCAGGATGTGAGCTAGAAGAGAAGGAGAGATTCTGAAGTGAGTTAGATGAAGTGATGCGGAGTACCCCCAGAGGTGAAAGAGTGGTCATTGGTGCAGACTTCAATGGACATGTTGGTGCAGGCAACAGAGGGGACGAGGAAGTGATGGGCAGGTTTGGTATCCAGGACAGGAACACAGAAGGACAGATGTTGGTAGATTTTGCAAAAAGGATGGAAATGGCTGTGGTGAATACTTTCTTCCAGAAGAGACAGGAGCATAGGGTGACTTATAAAAGTGGAGGTAGGAGCACACAGGTAGACTACATCTTGTGTAGGCGATGTAATTTGAAGGAAGTCAGTGACTGCAAAGTAGTAGCGGGTGAGGAAGGTGAAGAAGGCAAAAGCAGAGCAGAAGACAAAGTGGTGGAAGCCGAAAAAGGAAGAGTGTCGTGTTGTCTTCAAGGAGGAGTTGAAACAGGCTTTGGGTGGCCAGGAAGTGCTTCCAGTTGACTGGACAACTACAGCAAATGTGATCAGGGAGACAGGTAAGAGAGTACTTGGTGTGTCATCTGGAAGGAAAGTAGATAAGGAGACTTGGTGGTGGAATGAGGAAGTGCAGGAGTGTGTACAAAGGAAGAGGTTAGCTAAGAAGAAGTGGGACATTGAGAGGACCGAAGAGAGTAAACAGGAGTACAGGGAGACACATCATAAGGCGAAGGTAGCGGTGTCAAAGGCCAAACAGAGGGCATATGATGACTTGTATGCTCGGTTGGAAAGTAAAGAGGGAGAAAATGATTTATACAGGTTGGCACAGCAAAGAAATGCAGCAAGTTAGCGTGATTAAGGACAGAGAGGGAAATGTATTGACTGATGACAGAAGTGTGCTAGGAAGATAGAAAGAGTACTTTGAAGAGCTGATGAATGAGTAAAATGAGAGAAAAAATAAAGAGTAGAAGAGGTGACCGTTGAGGAGCAGGAAGTAGCAAAGATTAGTAAGGGTGAAGTGAGGAGGGCATTGAAGAGGATGAAGAATGGAAAGGCAGTTGGCCCTGATGACATACCGGTGGAGGTATGGAAGTGTCTAGGAGCGGTAGCAGTAGATTTTCTGACAAGAATATTCAACAAGGTCTTAGAGAGTGAGAGGATGCCAGAGGAATGGAGGAGAAGTGTGATGGTGCCCATTTTTAAGAACAAGGGAGACGTGCAGAGTTGTGGCAACTACAGAGGGATAAAGTTGATGAGCCATACGATGATGTTATGGGAAAGAATAGTGGAAGCTAGACTAAGGGCAGAGGTCAGCATTTGTGAACAACAGTTTGGTTTCATGCCAAGAAAGAGCACCACAGATGCAGTGTTTGCTATGAGGATGTTAATAGAGAAGTACAGAGAAGGTCAGACGGAGCTGCATTGTGCCTTTGTGGATCTGGAGAAAGCATATGAAAGGGTGCCGAGAGAAGAACTGTGGTATTGCATGAGGAAGTCTGGAGTGGCAGAGAAGTATGTTAGAGTGGTGCAGGACATGTATGAGAGATGTAAGACAGTGGGGGGTGTGCTGTCGGTGTGACAGAAGAGTTCAAGGTGGAGGTGGGACTGCATCAAGGGTCAGCTTTGAGTCCCTTTTTGTTTGCTATGGTGATGGATAGGCTGACAGACGAGGTGAGACAAGAATCTCCATCGACTATGATGGTTGCAGATGACATTGTGATCTGTAGTGAGAGCAGAGAACAAGTGCAGGAAAATCTAGAGAGGTGGAGGTATGCCCTGGAAAGGAGAGGAATGAAGGTTAGCCTCAGTAAAACAGAATACGTGTGTGAACGACAAGGACCCAAGAGGAACGGTGAGGTTACAGGGAGAAGAGATAAGGAAGGTGGAGGATTTTAAGTACTTAGGGTCAACAATCCAGAACAATGGAGAGTGTGGAAAAGTAATGAAGAAGCATGTGCAGGCAGGTTGGAATGGTTGGAGAAAAGTGTCCGGAGTGATGTGTGATAGGAGGGTATCGGCAAGAATGAAAGGAAAAGTGTACAAGATGGTGGTAAGGCCAGCGATGTTGCATGGTTTAGAAACAGTGGCCCTTGTGAAAAGACAGGAGGCAGAGCTGGAGGTAGCAGAGATGAAAATGTTGAGGTTCTCTTTGGGCGTAACGAGGATGGATAGGATCAGGAATGAGCACATCAGAGGGACAGCACATGTAAGACGTTTTGGAGACAAAGTCAGAGAGGCTAGATTTAGATGCTTTGGAGATGCACAGAGGAGGCATAGTGAGTATATTGCTAGTAGGATGCTGAGGTTGGAACTACCAGGCAGAAGGCCTAGAGGAAGACCAAAGAGACGATTCATAGATGCAGTGAAGCAGGATATGAAGGTAGCTGGTATAAGAGAAGATGCAAAGGATAGGGTGAGATGAAGGCAGATGATTCGCTGTGGCGACCCCTGAAGGGAAAAGCCGAAAGGAAAAGATATGTGTGTGTGTGTGTGTATATATATATATATATATATATATATATATATATATATATATATATATATATATATATATATATATATATATATATATATATATATATATATATATATATATATGAAGTGTAATATAGTAAATTGGTTTGATAATTTGAATAAACATCCAGGTACAGCGTTGTAGTACGTGTTGCACATTACTGGTTAAAATGCTTATTAGACGCCCACTAGAGGGCGACATTGCATTACAGTATTTATTGTACTCTACATAAAGAACATTAAAGTGTGACATAATGACGTAATGAGCTTTCAGAACTCAGAATGCAGGAGGCATGGACGTGGAATGGAATCAGGGGCATGATGTGAGACAATCTTGTTGTGCAGAGATGAACTTGCGGTATGTGTTTATAGGGAGTAGATGAGAGGACTGAATTAAGGTGTGAACTGCTTTTAGCCCGAGCAACTCTGCCACGTGCCTCAGCCGGAGCAGGCAGAAAACAGAGTTGGAGAATATGTACAAAGAAGCAGGGACGTGATGTGAGTTAATCCTCTGACGCAGAGGTGAGCGTGCTTGTGTTTATTGGGAGTAGATGAGAGGACTGAATTCAGATGTGAGCTGAGCAGCTCAGCCACGCCCCTCAGCCGGAGTGGAGAGAAAACAGAGTTAGAGGAACAGCCGCCAAAATCAAAGTTCCCCCAAAACACAGACCATAACAAAAAGAACATAAAAGAACTTGAAGTGTTATAAATTGGATAAACAAAACAAAAGTATAAACATGCTACAGCACAGTACATAAAATCACACACACAAACATTCTAAACATTAACTTAGGTACTGTACTGGAATAATAATTTAAAAAGAATTTAATACTACAGTTCGTTACAAGAGTTCAGATTATTATTCCTCTTCGGGCACTTCAGGGGAAACTGTCGTTTCTTCAGGGGAAAGTCTTTTCTTCAGAAGAGACATCCCACGTCATTACCTTTTTCTGGTACATAGCCGGCATTTGAGTGGCATCATGAAGCTTAACTGGTAATTAAAACACACTAAAAAAGGCTCATTGACAACTTGTCTGCGAATGAGAAAAAAGGGGCTTATACATCTTCTCAACTAATCAGCAGGAGGGAGAACATCCATTAACTGAACTTGAGTCATGTGACAGTTACTTGGCAAGCTGCGTGTATGCAGAGGCGCGAGTGCAAAACCGTGAATAGTCAAGGGCCTATTGTATATTATTTTGTGAGGTCTATTGAAATTATCTTTTGGTGTCGGATCAAAATGGAGGAAATGATTTTTTAAATATTATAAAATAATCATTGTGATGGGTTGTACTTGTTTTTCACATAACTCAAACTCTATTTATTTATCCATCACTCAAGGGGAAGTAGTGCTTACTGGTGGTAAAGGTGCTGGATCATTGACCCAAGTTTGGGGGTTCAAGCACCATGGTCAATGGGTTGTCACGGCTGCCCCTTCCCAGTGCACTAACTGGGTTATCAAAGGCCCACCATGCCTTTCACTGTCTATGGTGTAAGGTTGATGTAAAAGAACCATTGCTGACTTGCTGAGATGAGCTCCAGCTTTCCTACGACCCTAGGATTAAGCGGTTCAGAAAATGAATGAATGAATTTATCACTCATCTATTCAGTTTCTAAGCTGCTTCATGTTAATGAAGGTCATGGTGAGACTGGCGCTCATCTTGGCCAACTGTGGGCAAGGATGGGATACACCCTGTTCAGCTTGTCAGACCATCACAAGACTAACACTCACACAATCATGCACATCACACTCACACCTAAGGGTGATTTGGAACAGACAATTAACAAGCTGTGCATCTTTCTGGACTGTTGGAGGAAACCTGTGCAAGCACAGAGAACATCCAAACTCCACATAGAAACGCCCAAGCCTGGGACTCGAACCCAGGACCTTCTTGCTGTGAGGTGAATGTTCGAACCACTACACCAGCACATAATTGAACCACTGATGTAGATTTTTAAATGACTCGATAGTCTGTTACTAACACACTTTACATTTATTATTTATTTATGTATTTATGTATTTATTTATCATCATCATCATCTTCCGCTAAGTCCAGTGTCGGGTCGCGGGGGCAGCAACCTAAGCAAAGAGGTCCAGACGTCCCTCTCCCCAGCCACTTCCTCCAACCCTCCCGGGGGGACACCAAGGTGGTCCCAGACAAGCTGAGAGACATAGTCCCTCCAGCATGTTCTAGGTTGACCCCGGGGTCTCTTCCCGGTTAGACATGCCTGAAACACCCCACCAGGGAGGCGTCTGGGAGGCATTCTGACCAGATGCCCAAGCCACCTCAATTGGCCCCTCTCACTGCGGAGGAGCAGCGGATCTACTCCGAGCTCTCCATGGATGGTAGAGCTTCTTACCTTATCACTAAGGGAGAACCTCACCACCTGACAAAGTAAGCTCATTTCAGCCGCTTGTATCCGCGATCTTGTTCTTTCGGTCACTACCCAAAGCTCGTGACCATACATGAGGGTTGGAATGTAGATCGACTGGTAAATTGAGAGCTTTGCCTTGCGGCTCAGCTCCTTCTTCACCACAACGGACCGGTACAAGCTCTGCTTAACAGCAGAGGCTGCAGCGATCCGTCTGTCGATCTCCCACTCCATCCTTCCCTCACTCGTGAACACCACCGGTTCATTCCTAATTCATTTCCCCCTTTACGTTCTTTGTGCACATGGTTCACCTTCTTCATTTCCATCAGTGCTTCTTTACATCCTTCCTTACCCCACAGCAGGAAGGTTCCAGGTTCGATTCCCAGTTTGGGGCATTTGTGTGTGGACTTTGCGTGTTCTCCGCATGCTTGCATGGGTTTCCTGTGCTTACTGCAGTTTCCTCCAACAATTCAAAAACATGCACAGTCAGATAATCGTCTGTTCCAAATCTTTTTTAGGTGTGAGTGTGACAGTGAGTTGCAATAGATTGGACGAATTCAGGGTCTACCCCACCTTCGACAGAGACAGCTGAGATGGGCTCCAGCCTCCCCACAACCACAACAAAGCAGTTTGGTAAATAAATTATAATTAATCTGTGTTTCTCCTGTCCCTCAGCAGCCACAGAGAGCTTATTACAGCCGCCAGGTTAAATACACACACTTTATTTTATGGTTTTCCAGCTAAAGTGATGAGTATCTATGAGACGCCCGTCCTCATACACAACCAGCTCATGTGATCACGGACGTCACGGCTCCTTAGTAAAAACATACAGCTCCGATCTGGAAACACACACATTGGGTTTTGAGGATTTTATGAGGCTGGATTTGTTCCATTTCTCTCATCGTGCTCATCTCAGTGATGATGTTTGCTTTGCTTTATTTCCCGACTGATGTTTGCTTTATGTTGATTAGCAGCACAATATTGCAGGAACAAAAATGAAGATTTTAGAATATATTATCAACATTTAATATCCATATTCATAGTATCCGACTCGGAATGAATGAGGTTTGCTCCTATACGCAATTTTAACCCTCATTAATCATGCATTATTTATTCCATATTTACGATGCTTACAGAAAACAGCACAGAATACAGACTCATGATTATTTTATACAGAGGGAGAGGAAAACGGTCAGAGTTTGGCTTTCAGAGTATAAAAGAACACAAGTTCTCCAACTGTAGAACCGCTTTCAAGTACTGAACAGAAAAAACACATGTATTCGTGTTCGCTGTTATCTATCTTCATCTTCTTCATCTTTATCTTTTCATCTCCATCTTTATTTCCATCACCAAATCATCATCCTTTCATCTTTACATCTTTATTTTATTTTCATCTCTAGATCTCCAATTCCTACATTTTCATCACTTGATATTTTCCTCTTTATCCTTCATCTCTCCATCTTCATCTGCAGATGAATGTGACAAAGTCGAAGGCACTAATTATGGCTTGTGACCCCAGTTTCCATCCAGGGCGTCATTATTGAAATACTGGAGAATTACAAATACCCTGGAGTTCAATGACATTAAACTGGACCGGGTTAAGAACAGTACCACATTTTACAAGTAGGGACAGCGCCGTCTGTATTTATTGAGGAGATGAAGGTGGGGTAACGGCTGTCGGGCATGACTCAGGATGTTTTTAGAGTCTGTTGTGGCCAGTGCTGTCTTCTATGCTGTTGCATACTGAAGCAGCAGGCTAAGGGTCACAGACCTAAACAGACCGAATGAACTGATCCACGAGCCCGGTAACGTTGTGAGGATGGAATTGGACCCTCTGATGGGTGGTGTCGGAGAGGAGAATGATGTCCAAAATAAAGACAATTCTGAACAATAAGTCCTGCCAACTTCACAACCAGCTGATCAGTAACAGGAGCCGTTCAGGGAGTGACTGATACCACCGAAATGTACCACTGAACCACACAGGAAATCAATCGTACCTGTAAATATTACACTGTAAAAACCTCCTGCATACAGCATCAACATCCACTGTTATACATTTACATTCTCCTGTTTATCATTAATAATAATACTGTACATATCCCTTACTGACAACATTCATTCTAGACCTGTTTATATACACTTTACTCACGTCTCATTTCACATACACATACACACACACACACACACACACACACACACACACACACACACACACACACACACACACACACACACATATACTTATATATGTTTGTGTGTGTGTACATACACACATATATACACACAGTGGTACCTTGACTTACGAGTGTCTTTTATAATGAATTTTCCATGATACGAGCTTTGATCCACCAAAAATCTGTCCCATCCAACGAGTAAAATTTTGATTTGCAAGCTCTGCAGGGGAAGGCAGTGGTGGTCTAGTGGTAGAGGGCGCTGGATTTCTGATCCAAAGGTTGGGGGTTCGAGTCCCACTCGCCACAAGGTTGTCACTGCCCCCCCCCCCCCCCCAGTGCGGCTAACTGGGTTATCAAAGGCGGGCCATGTCTCTCACTGTCTATGGTGAGAGGCATGTAAAAGAACCATTGCTGACATTCGTAAAGAGTAGCTGAAAAGTCGTCAGCATGTTTCTGTCCCTTGCTAAAAGGATTGTGACAGGAAGGGCATCCGACGTAAAAAACCTCTGCCAAATCAAACGTGCGAATCAGATGATTTGCTGTGGCGACTCCTGAGTAAAAGGGAAAAAGCCGAAAGGAAGACAAGCTCTGCAGGGGAAGTGGCTTTTCTGTGCCGAACAGCCTCATATTCTTCCGCATGTATTCCTCCGCTCTCCAAGAACATCTTGTGCAGTGCTTCTCAATTATTTTCTGTGATGCCCCCTACAGGAAGACAAAAAAAAAAAACTTTCATGCCCCGAGCGCCCCGTTCAACGCTAAACATTGTTTACTGACCTTCATATCATTTGTTGGTGCTTTTTCTCTACACCATAGGGAAAACAGTGAGAGAGCGCCACTGCCACCTACTGTAGAGGATGCACAATTATACTTAATTCTAATACAGTATGGCAAAAGGGTCATACCCCCCCCCCCCCCCAGCATCACACTGTGTGCACCCCACTATTTGAAAAGCCCAGGCCTTATGGGAGCTCATCACAAGCCTTTCCACACAGGCATTCGTGTTGTGCACATGCACAAAATCCCCCCCTCCTCCTCTGTTATACACCACCTCATGCCTACCCATGTGACATCTTTGCAGCAGTCGATGATCGGAAGGGTTCGTTGACTTATTGTTTATTCTTGTTTTATTATTATTATGAAATATTTAGTGTTTTTACACGTTTAGCTTTAATATATTAGGTCAAATATACATGTTTGTGTCGGGTTATATGAGTTTGGGAGGGTTTACAGTATACCACTATATATTTATCTAGTGCCTGAGTCCTAGGACAACCATTGGCGACCTGCCATGAAGGACAGCACCCTGGTTATCATCTTCATGGAGGTTTTCTTGGAAGGATTAGTGCAGTGGTTTGCCATTGCCTTCTGCACGATGCGAACCTACGGGCAATTTAGACTGTGGTCCAATTAACCGACTGTGCATGTCTCTGGATTGTGGGAGGAAACTAGAGCACCCGGAGAAAACCCACGCAAGCATGGGGAGAACATGCAAACTCCACACAGAAACGCGCCGGGAATCGAACCCAGGCCTTCTTGCTGTGAGGCAGATGTACTAACCACTATGCCACCACCACTATATATACTAGTGTATATATATATATATATATATATATATATATATATATATATATATATATATATATATATATATATATATATATATATATATATATATATATATATATATATATATATATCTTACATTTTCTTTATCGAGACTTTATCTTACTCTTGCTTTGTATGAAGCAACTCGGTGCAGACAGTTTCCTCTGAGATCAATAAAGTATCCTGATTTTTTTTTTCTGATTCTGTAGATCTTCATCTTCATCTCTTCATCTTTATTCTTTTCTTCTACATCTTCATTTATAGATTTTGATCTTCATCTCACCATTCTCTGCGCTGTATCTTCATATTGATCTTCTCGATTTTCATCTTTAAATCTTCATTACTTCATCCACATGACGCCTCCATCTCTACATCTTTTATGCTTCATCTCTTCACCCTCATCTTCCTCTCTACACTTTACCATCATCACAATATCTTTATCCTTATAGCTTCATCTCCATGGGGTCTTCACTAAATTGTTTTCATTACTCTATGCTCTTTTTTCAATCATTCATTTTATGTTTTCTGTTTTTATTCTCTGGATTTATTTGTAATATGTAATTTGAGCTGTGATGTCCTGGGAAGTTGTCCAGGGTCTACTCTGTCTTCGCGCAGAGCTGGCTGGGATGGGCTTCAGGCTCCCTGCGACTCTAATTAGGATTAGATGGTTCAGAAAATGAATGAATGAATCTAATTTGGTTTGAACTTTTTTGGTCATGCTTTATATTTCTGTGAAGTACGCTATTCGTTTTAGGGGGAGTTTATAGGTTGTAGCCGATGCCGTGTGCGAGACGCTCCCAGGTGGGACCGATTACTGGATATGAATAGACAACCTGTGGTTCTCAATCAGGACAGGAAGCTCTAACATGCTGCCGTGGATAATAAACTGGGTAAAGCTGGGATAAATATAGACATACAGCAGGTAGTGCTGCGATGTTCAAAGCAACACTTTAACAAAGCAGACCTCATTTTATTCCCGAGAATTTTAGACACGGTGAGAAGTTCCTAAACCTTTGAAGCGTGGACCCACTACAGTTCTCTACATTTTCATTTATTCATTTCTTTTAAAGAATTTACTCAATCACATATTTAAAAAAAAATCTGAACTATAATAGAATGAGAATTGAATTCACTTCAGCACAAAGGACAGCTCCAAGATCTACACCAAAGTTCTACTCAAAGTTCTAGAGTTCTACTGTAATCACAGAACTGGGTCTAAATAGAACCTTACAGGACAGCATTTCCCAAACAGAATATATTTACAAATATAATCGTTCTTTCTTTCTTTCTTTCTTTCTTTCTTTCTTTCTTTCTTTCTTTCTGTGTTGCCTTTCAAGTATTTTTTTCTGATTTTCCCCAGTTCTATAAACTTTATCGATCGATTGCAAATCCAAAAGAAGATTTATTATTGCTACCTAATGATTACTGTTAATGTTACTGATCCAAAGGTGAGCGGTTCTATCCTCACTATCACTTTCCCTTAACTCTCAATTGCTCAGTTGTATAAAAATGATACTTTTAAGTCTGCCAAACGCTGTCAGTGTAAATTCGATCCTTTGGTGAGATTTATTTTGTACTGGCCTGGCAACCACACTCATCAGTTTAATCTCTGTTCTTTCTTGTAAAGGGCAATAGTAAAGTTTTAATACTGCAATGAAACAACTTACTGTTTTCGTCACACACACACACACACACACACACACACACACACACACACACACACACACACAGACTTATATTTTCTCCTTCATTGTGTGCACTGATTGAATGATGCTCTCAGACTGAAGTGTGGAGTTCTGAGCTCGGGGACTATAATGAGAGTGCTTTCCGTATAAACACGTCACGTCAGTGCTGCAGCTCGTGCTGATTAATTATCGCAGGTTACACCAACTTCACTGAGTGAGAAACACAACACATGAAGCATCTGTTCAGGTTTCACAGATGAGAATGAGTCACATTCACAGAATACCTTTTTTAAACCTCAAACAGTCAGATGTCTCGAGACTTTAATGCCTTCTGCAACATTTTTAACCCGGAATCACGTGCACACCCACCCACGCACCCATGCACCCCACCACCCCCACACTCACACATGCGCACACACGCACCCCCCACCACCCACACACGCACATACCCAGCTACCCCACCACCCCTACACGCACACACTCACGCACCAACCAACCAATCACATACGCACACACCCACGCACATGGCCACCGCACCCATGCACCCCACACACACACACAAACCACCCACACACCCACACACAGCAACGGACCCCTACCACCCCCACCACCCCCACCGCACCCACACGTATACACCCATGCACACCCCCACCCCACATGCACATGCACGCACCCATGTGCCCCCACACATGCACACTCACGCATTCCCCACCATCCCCATATCCACATGAACACGCCCACGCACCCACCCCACACCCCTCCCACATGTACACACCCACACTCCCCACCACCCACAGCCCCTCACACGCACCAACATACCACACACCCACAAACCCCCACTGCTCCCACACGCACACGCATCCACACCCCCACATGCATACGCACACCCATGCACCACCCCATCCCCCCACAACACGCACTAACCCATGCACCCCTCATCACCCCACCATACACACCCACGCACCCCCCAGCACACACGCACACATGATGTGAGAGTAAAGTTATCAATTTAATTTCAAAGATGTGGTTACAATGAATATAATTGACATTTAATAAAACGTCAAGCAGCACTGTAATGACCTGGACAGATGTCCATGGTATACTCGACCCTCGCTCAGAGTAGGCTGAGATAGGCACCAGCCTCCTGGCGTCCCTAATTAAAATTAAATCGTTCAGAAAATGAATAAATTAATTAATGAATGTAGTAAAGTCAGTTTTTGCCCTGTCCCTGTTTGTTTAGTGCTGTAACTGTTTACTGAGGATTATTATTATTATTATTATTATTATTATTATTATTATTATTATTATTATTATTATTATTATTACGTATATGAAAATGGTAGTGCTGGAAATAAATAAATAATTTTAATACAATGCTGATCATATCTTCTTTTCCTTTCGGCTGTTCCCTTCAGGGGTCGCCACAGCAAATGATCTTCCTCCATCTCACCCTATCCTCTGTATCTTCTACTCTTACTCCAACTACCTTCATGTCCTCCTTCACCACATACATACATTTTCTCTTTGGTCTTCCTCTAGGCCTTCTGCCTGGTAGTTCCAACCTCAGCATCCTTCTACCAATATACTCACTATCCCTCCTCTGTACATGTCCAAACCATCTCAGTGTAGCCTCTCTGACTTTGTCTCCAAACCCTCTTACATGTGATGTCCCTCTGATGGACTCATTCCTGATTCTCGTTACTCCCAAAGAGAACCTCAACATTTTCATCTCTGCTACCTCCAACTCTGACTCCTGTCTTTTCCCCAGGACCACTGTCTCTAAACCATACAACATCGCTGGCCTCAACACCGTCTTGTACGTTTCCTTTCATTCTTGCCGATACCTTCCTCACCCGCTACTACTTTGCAGTCACTGACTTCCTTCAAATTGCATCATCTACTCAAGATGTAGTCTACCTGTGTGCTCCTACCTCCGCTTTTATAAATCACCCTATGCTCCTGTCTCTTCTGGAAGAAAGTATTCACCACAGCCATTTCCATCCTTTTTGCAAAAATCTACCAACATCTGTCCTTCTGTGTTCCTGTCCTGGATACCAAACCTGCCCATCACTTCCTCGTCCCCTCTGTTTCCTGCACCAACATGTCCATTGAAGTCTGCACCAATGAGCACTCTTTCACCTCTGGGGTTACTCTGCATCACTTCATCTAACTCACTCCAGAATCTCTCCTTCTCTTCTAGCTCACATCCTGTCTGTGGGGCATAAGCACTAACAACACTGAACATCACACCTTCAATTTCTAACTTGAGACTCATCACTCTGTCTGACACTCTTTTCACTTCTAGAACATTCCTGACAAACTCCTCCTTCAAGATGACTCCGACTCCATTTCTCTTCCCATCCACACCATGAAAAAACAGCTTAAACCCTGATCCTAAGCTTCTAGCCTTGCTACCTTTCCACCTGGTCTCCTGAACACACAGTATGTCCACCTTCCTCCTCTGCATCATGTCAGCCAGCTCTCTAGCTTTTTCTTTCATAGTTCCAACATTCAAAGTCCCCACTCTCAGTCCTGGACTTATGCCTTTCCTCTTCTCTCTCTGCCTATGGACACACCTCCCGCCTCTCCTTCTTCGATCAACAGTAGTCCAATTTCCATCAGTACCCTGTTGGTTAACAGCACTGATGGCGGTCGTTGTTAACCTCGACCGATCCGGTATGAATTTCTTTTTGATCATTTGCATCACAATTTAAGAAGTTTTACGCCGGATTCCCTTCCTGTCACAACCCTCTGCATTTATCCGGACTTGGGACCGGCGTGAAGGTGAACACTGGCTTGTGCCCCCCTAACGGCTGCATTACAATGCAAATCATATACTCAGGGTCTATATTGTCTAAACATTACATTATTAAAAATTTCTGCCATCCATCCATTTATCCATTTCCTGAAGGTCATGGGGCGGATGGATCCGATCTCAGCTGACTCTGCGTAAAGAGTTTACTGTACCACTCACAAGTCTATTACCAACGCAACCACTCACACTCACACTCACTTTCTAGTGGCAATGTGGAGCAGCCTAATGTGCATGTGACCTGTCTTTAGGTTCTGGAAGGAAACTGGAGAACCCAGAGGAAAACCCATGTAAGCAAGAGGACAACATAAAAAACACAGACATGCTCTTATCAGAACCAAGACTCAAACCCAGGACCTCGTTGCTGTGAGGTGGACGTGTTAACGACTGCACCATGCTGTTTAAGTTCTCAAAAAAAAAAAAAACCTTCTTCAAGACACACTTTCCTCTTAATTTCTGATTTTTCAGACTTCTATCACTCCCAGCTTCCTCTAAGCTCTGTGTAATTCCTCCAGGAAATGCTAATCTAGAAGACTGCGGGGTGAGTGTGTGTGTGTGTGTGTGTGTGTGTGTGTGTGTGTGTGTGTGTGTGTGTGCATTTTAAAAGAGTAACCTTGAGCCTCAGTTTCCCAGGAGACCCTGTGCAAACTGGTCATGTGTGCGGCACTAAGTTGTGGTGGAACAGATTGCAGTGAGGAGCCAATGCTGCCATCTCACTTGCCCCCTGATTAATTACTCTGAATGTTTCCACTGCCCTGATGACACCATGTGTCTGTTACCCACAATTCCCTGCACTCTGCTCTGTTACATACCTGTTAGCCTCAATTAAGAAGTGATAATATTACCTGGATGTGTGTAGAAGTCAAAGAGGACACATGGGCACATGAAGAGAAGGATGTAGTGGGCTGCGTTTTACATAGAGTAGTGAAGCAGGGCATGTTTCAGATGGAGTTGTGCAGCAGGAGGAGCAAGATGGTGGCTTAGTAGTTAGCACATCCGCGGCATCAAAAGAAGGCCTGGGTTCAATATTGTGTGAAACTTGCATGTTCTTGCTGTGCTTGTGTTGGTTTCATCCAGGCACTCTGAAGTAGTGAAGTGAGCTGTGTTTCAGATAAAGTACTCAACCAGTCTGGGTTTCAGATGGATTAGTGAAATGGGCTGTGTATCTGGTGAAGTAGTGAAGTGAGCTGTATTCCAGGTGGTGTAGTGAGGTGGGGTGTGTTTCATGCGGAGTGCTGAAGCGGGCCCTCCAGTGCAGCTAACTGGGTTATCAAAGGCCGGCAGTGTCTACCACTGTCTATGGTGTGAGGTTCATGTAAAAGAACCATTGCTGACTTTTGTAAAGAGGAGCTGCAAAGCCTTCAGCGTGTTTCTGCCCTGCGATGGTCTGGTGAGCTGTCCAGGGTGTACGCTACCTTCACCCAGAGTCAGCTGAGATGGGCGCCAGCCTCCCCGCAACCCTAATTAGGATTAACCAGTTCATAAAATGAATGAATGAATGAATGCTGAAGTGAAGTGTATTACAGGTGAACTACTGAAATGGGCTGTGTTCCAGGTGGATTAGTGATCTCAGGTGGAGTAGTGAAGTGGGCTGTATTTGAGGTGAAGTCATCGGCATTTGCTCTGTTTTACTGGGCGTGTTTCATCATTATACCAGGAGGATAAATCTTTCTCTCTGATTGGTTTTCTTTTAAGAAGAGATACATTATCTAGCATCTGGTGTAAATTGGACTCAAAGCACTCAATGGCACTTCTGTGGGGTCCGATGGTAATCCAATCATAGTTGATCATTCTGGAAGATTATTAATGAAACTCTGTTCGGTTATTGATGTATAAGTGTCGTTGAATGAGATAACATGGCGAGGTATTAAAGCTTTATCTAAAGAAACAACCAAGTTAGAAATTAAATGTACAAATTCATGTAAGAATTCGGAGTCCAGCCCGAGGGGCTCAGAAAATAATAAGATGTGTGTGCATTTTTTCCAGGAACATACGTAATGTTAATGTCTAGAATTTCAACCAAGTTAAATTCATCACTAGATTTTTGCACAAGTTTGTGAATATCAGTATAAATAACTGCGTTGCTCCTCCTCTGCTGATTAGATGAGTTTGATGTATACAAATGTGTCCGGGAGGAGGAGCTTCATTTAATGCTACATATTCATTGGGTTTAAACACATTACACTTAAACACCTGATCAGTAATAATTTCATTAACAATAAGCGCTTTACATGTAAGGGATCTAACATTTAACAAATTCATCTTTAGATCACCCCCAGTGCAGCTAACTGGGTTATCAAAGGCCGGCCATGTCTCCCACTGTCTGTGGTGTGAGGCATGTAAAACAACCATTGCTGACTTTTGTAAAGAGTAGGCTGCAAAGCCGTTGGCGTGTTTCCGCCCTGCGATGGCCTGGCAAGCTGCCCGGGGTGTACTCTGCCCTCGCCCGGAGTTGGCTGGGATGGGCACCAGTCTCCCCGCGACCCAAATTAGGATTAAGCGGTTACAGAAAATGATGATGATGATCTTTAGATCAAAGGTGTAGACTGTAGACACTATATGATTTAAATTCATGTTGATAAGATTATTAAAACAAACATTTTTGTTTCCATTTTTCGGGAAGTAGACAGTTTCTAGCATTGAACTTGAGTTTGAGTGACAACTCTATGGAGCTAGTAGATGCTCGGATTAGGCTGTTTGTCTGCTCTCCGGCTTCAACTCTGGATATTCACTGACTGAGTGTGCAACTAGCAGACGCTCGGATTAACCTGTTTGTCTGCTCTCCGGCTTTGGCTCTGGATAGTCACTGACTGAGTAGTCCTGTTCTTAGACTATCTGCTAAGATGCAAGAAATCAGAGCAGTACCTTCCCGAGTGGGGTGGTTACCATCCCACTCTATCAGGCCAGGTTTACCCTCAAAAGTCCTTCAACTATCTATAAAGCCCACTTCATTTCTGGAAAAAAAAATTTGGACATCCAGCAGCTCAGCAACCATTACCTGCTGTAAGCTACATCACCATGTTATATTGGGATTCCATCTACATGGTGCTAACTATTGCTGATAATCTTCCTACTTCCTGAAAATTTGAGGACGTGGATGGAATCAACAACATCCTGCGACTATCCACAAGTGTCCAGCTAAGGTTTGTTTTTAGCATCATGGCGACTATCCATCTTGTTCAGTGTGTTGAGTGCCGGATGTTTAGTTCACCTTCCATCATAAGTGATAAGTTTATCTGTGATGGGTGTGCACTAGTTAACTCTCTCACAGAGATGACTGTAGTGTTAGAAGTGCGCATCTAGACTTTCGAGAAGAATAGTGAGAGTGAGAGTTGCGTTCCTATAGCCAGAGGTCTGGGTGCCTTAGGTGGAGATAGTAACTCCCCTTCTCCAGAATCATAGTCGTTTGTGGCGGGGCGAACGGGCGACAACTCATAAAGCCCAAGCTATCACTGAGGCTCACCTACTGGAGGACCACTTGTCTGTGCTTCACATATCGAACAGGTTTGCTCTCCTCAGTGAGACACCAGTTGAGAAACCTGCTGTAGATTGCATCACTACGCCGTATTGGGATGGAATCAGAGCGTATCACAGCATCGGACATTGCCTTCGCTAATTTCCACACCTCTTTCTTGTAACCTCTGACTGATGAAGGCATATATCATTAACTCCAGCATGTATAACGAAGAGAACCTGAGCTCATCTAAAAACCTAAGATTGCCTGCTATGTCCAGCACTCTGGCTCCGGGATACACCTAGCAAGCACCGCTGGAAAATATTCAAATACTTGCCAATTTCATGTGAATTAAAATAGAACTTCCTGTAACCAGAGCTCTTTCAGCTAAGGATGAACAGGGAGTCTAGTCCTGAAATAATTTCTACTGATGATACCAAACCTGCGGCTGTTTCAAATACAGCGGTGAAAAAGACTAATTTTCTGATCCAGACTGGGCAGCGTTCAAAATACCATCTTAAAAAATATAAAATGTAATGACTAAACCACCATTTTAGACTTCAGGTATCAGAAAATAAATGTTCTGTTTTAAATATAGTGTCAAAAAACTGTGTTTCCAATGCAGTTTTAATTCTGGGCTGTGTTTGAAGTACAGTTTAAAATTGGGCTGTGTTTCAAATCCCAGTAATGAATGATGGTGCTGTTCGTAGTGACATTTTAAAGGCGGGATGTGTGATGTTCTTCTGGGAAGTTTTTATTATTATTATTATTATTATTATTATTATTATTATTATTATCATCTTTTTTTGTTCTTTTGGGGGATTTGAAATTTTGGATATGAAGAATATTTATAAAGTTTTTTTTTTTTTTTTTTTTTTTTTTTTTTTTTTTTTTTTTTTTGCTGTTTGGATTTTTATTGTCTTTAAAAAAGTTTCCTTTTCCTGCCATGTTTTATTCAGGACTATACAGTGGCACCTTGTGGGGTCGGTGATGTAGTTGTTAAAGTGCTGGCCTCATGATCAGGAGGTTGTGTGTTCAAATCCCAGTTAGACCCCCACTGTGAATCCCACTTAGACCCCTGGAAAGGTCTTAACCACAAGTGTACCTCAGTTCACCCAGCAGTATAAATGGGTACCAGTAAAAATATACTGGGAAGGTAACCTGCACTGGACTAGGAGTTGAACTCCTGGTTGCTTCACGCTATAGAAACCGGGAATAATCACCGACCTAATGAGCCACTAGGCTCAGTTGTAAAAAGCGCACATTACCTATAGTGTGGGACCTTGACTTATGAAATTAATTCGTCCCGAGGACGAGCTCATAAGTCAAAATGTCCGTTAGATAAAACAAAAAATCCCATCGGAAATAATAGAAATTATTCAAATTCTCCAATTAATCTGTTCCAAGCCCCTCCCAAACTCATATAACCTGCACCAGACATGTATAGTTCACCTAATATATTAAAAATAAAAATGTAAAAGCAAGAAATATTTATTATTAATAATAATATTGATAATAATAACAACAACAACAACAACAACAACAATAATAATAATAATAATAATAATAATAATAATAATAATAATAACAATAATCATACATGAACATTAACATAAATAATAATTAATAATAAATAATAATAAAACAAGAATGAACAATTAGTAAACTAACCCTTCCGATCATCAACTGCAGCAAAGATGTCACGTGGGCAGGTAGGAGCTGATGCGTAACAGAGGAGAAGGAGGAGGAGGAGAATTGTGTGCATGTGTGCGTTATGAATGCCAGCGAGGAAAGGCTTGTGGTGAGCTCGCACAAGGCCAGTGCTTCTCAAATAGTGGGGAACGCCCTCCAAGGGGAGGTGTGATGTGATGCTGGGGAGGGGGTGTGTGTGCATATGACCCCGGGGAACATGCTTTTTTGCCATACTGTACTAGAATTAGGTGTGATTGTGCATCCTCTACGGTAGACCGCAGTGGAGGCCTCACTGTGTTCCTGATGGTGTCGCGAAAAAGTATCGAGCAAACGATATGAAGTGCAGTAAACGCTCTTCATAGTCATGCACGGTAGCTGGGGAGCGTGAAATGTATTTTCTTTCTTCCTATAGGGGGCTTCACAGAAAATAATTGAGAAGCACTGCACAAAGTGTTCTCCGAGCGAGGACGAATACACGTGGAAGAATATGAGGATAATCTGTCCGGAAAAGCCATTTCCCCAGCAGAGCCCGTAAATCCATATTTTTCTGGTTAAATGGGGCGGATTTTTGGTGGATCAAAGCTCGTATCATGGAAAATTCGTTATAAAAGACACTCATAAGTCAAGGTACCACTGTATATTGCATTATATAAATGAGCCAGTGACTCTAGTCACATGATGTGGGTGACTTTTTACATGCTATTTTCCTGAAAAATTTTGCAATACTTACTGCAGTACAGTGTAGACACTGTGATGTGTGTTGTCGAGGCTCATGGTTCAGGAACACAGTGTGCTGGTGACTGAGCTTGTGAAACTCCAAATTTAAAAACAAAAAGAAAAGAAACTGCAGAAACATTTGTTTCTGAACACGTCGAATGCATGTGCTTATTTGAATAAGTCTGATTTCTCCTCGGTGGCCAGGCGTGTGCCCTGCTGATGAACCACAGCTCTCAGCTTTCTATTTTTAGCTCGAGCCACACACTAAGGTTCTGGAGCAAGTGTGAATGGGAGAGTGCTGCTCTCTGCAGAATAGCAATGGCGCCTTCGTCGGCGTATTCACAGGAAAGACACACTGTAGATTCTCATTAACATCCTGCCACTCATCTCAGCCAACTGAAACCCCACAGGGCACGTCTGCACAAAATCAGCATAATGACCACCAGCTCTGGATTTTGATATTAAATGACCGGGGGTGGGATTCGGGGAAATGTTTGCTCTGGTCATGCAAGTGTGTTTGTGTGTGTTTTTGATATCAGTGCTAATAAAATGCATGCGTGTTGCTTTTGACATGTATATGTGTGATGGAAATCAAAAGCAGATCTCTGGGGTGAATAGCGAGTGCACCTTGGTGCAGGTGTCAATCCTCCAAAAGCTCTTCACCAACAACGAGAGCCAATAAAAAGCCTTTGATGTTGTCTGGCATGCGTAGTGTGAATGCTGTAGTGCACGATAAAAACGTTTCTCTCGCATTTATTTATTCAGTTTTCAGACTGTGACATGTCCTCTACGTGCACGCCGTGTACCTTTCACCTCGTTTCACTCGTGCTACTCATAGTTTGCTGATACGTCAGGATTGAAATATCTGCTCTTGGATGCGCCGCAAAGATACACGCAGCACTTTCTGGGTATTTGTAATACAATTCACATTTTGGAAAACAAAACAAAATGGCTTCTAAGGTGTGCATCGTGATGTTTATTTGTTTGTTTGCTTATTTGTTTTCTTTTTTTTTAAAAGACCACAATGTACATGGAGTATTCCAATTCTGATTCATATAAACATGAGTAGGGCAGTGATGGCCTGGTGGTAAAGGTGCTGGATCACTGATCCTAAGGTTGGAGGTTCAAGCTCCACTCTCAACCCCCATCCCACGAGTGCAGATAACTACTGGGTTATCAAAGGCCGGCCGTGTCTCTTGTCATGTAAATGAACCATTGCTGACTTACATCAAGAGGAGCTGCATAGCCGTCAGCGTGTTTACGCCTTGCAATGGCCTGGCGAGCCATCCAGGGAGTGCTCTGCAGTCGCTCGGAGTCGGCTGGGATGGGCGCCAGCCTCCCCATGACCCTAATTAGCAATAAGTGGTTCAGAAAATGAACGATGAACAATAAACACAATTAAAGATTACAGTGCAAAGCATGTGATTGCGGTACTATTTTTTACCAAGAAAATAAATCAGGATTTTATTGCCCCTGATAACTTCTCGTCTGCAATGGAAAGCATGAGATTCTCCAAGAAACCCTGTGAAGATGATGTCACATCGCCCACAGTGTCTACAATCTATTCTAATCCCTTCTGTGACATGCAATGCTAGCCATCCGCCTCTTTTCGAACTGAGGCACATACGTGTTTGGGGGTTGTTTCACATACCTGAAGGGAAAGCGGTACACCCCCACCACCACCACCACCACCACCACCACCACCACCACCACCACGAATGAGCTCACAGATGCTTGTGATTGGCTAGCGATTGCTGTGAGCGACAGGGAAGTGAGCATACACCATCCCTTCTGTGAGAGCTCAGCCAAAATCTGTGGTCCAAGATGATCTCCAGCAGGTTTAACTGAAGAACATGGATGTTCCTGACGGGGTCGTCAGTTGGTCCTGTGGACTTTTGTGAACAATGTTCGAATTTAAGAGGGATTTTGGTGGAAATTAATTTACTGACTCATTCACTCTCATAATTAATTTATTAATATTAATTAAAATTTAAAAATATGTTTTCATTGGTTGGCAGGGTTGCTTCAAGTCCTGGGCTCTGAAGGGGTGTTTTTGGGTGGGCTTTGTATGGTCTCTTTGTGCTTGCATGGGCTCCTCTTGGTACTTCCTTTTTCTCACACAGACCAAAGACGTGCACACTGGGATTTCTGACTGCGCCAACAATAAATTCACTTAATACTCTAGATCAAGAAGAAGAAGAAGACTCTAGATCAGGTGTGGCCAACCCGCGGCTTCCAAGCCACATGAGGCTCTTTGCCTAGTTTGATGTGACTCTCACGTTCATATCGAAGTTTGTGTTTTTTAATGTGTGTGTTCGCTTCGCTTGACTTCAGTACTGTATTATTGTCAAATGCTTATGTGCGTGGGATGAAAATACTGCAAAGCTTCCCAGTATGCCGAGATCATTCCAGTAAACAATTTGTGTCAAATTTGCTCATAAAATGTCAGAAAAAATACACAGCAACATGAAAATATGAAGATGAACACAGGGCGTTTTGAACAGAGTGGGAGGGGTTTATTTTGTTGTTGTTGAATGTAATGGAAAGCCATTGTGGCTTATATGTCAGGCATGATTGGCACATTCCAAAACTTCAAATGTTCAGCTCACTGCCTGCTAATTTGGACCAGGCATTTCCCAAAGAAACTGCACTTTACATGCACAAGTTGTTCACTTTGAAAAGTCAGCCAGGAAAGCAGATCGTTTCTGCAACAATTTAGGAAGCGCTCAGAGACCGTAACGCTCGCATCGCATCACCTGGCTTGGAATATTACATGGGCCGAAACTCATGTCCTGAAAACGACAAACTAAAACGCGTGGTATCAGACATCCGACTGTCCCGCCACACTGCTGAACACAGAATATCACACATTAACACGGCTATTGAATCACAGCTGCACTCTGACCTTCAAAGATGTATTTTATCATGTTGGTTGGTGAATTTACAATAAATCTGGCTGCGCAGAGGTGTGTGTGTGTGTGTGTGTGTGTGTGTGTGTGTGTGTGTGTGTGTGTGTGTGTGTGTGTGTGTGTGTGTGTGTGAGAAAGTGGGTGATGTTCATGTGTGCCCATGTGTATGATGTGGCTCTTTGCGGTAACATGGTAGAAAATGTGGCTCTTGATCTCTGATTGGCTGGCCACGCCTGCTCTATAAATTGTTCATTCAAAAGTAAAACCGGTAATGTATGTCTTTATTACCTTCAGAATTCCGCCATGGCTTTGTTTTAATATTAAAAATGCACTTAAAAGAACATCCAACAGGCTCAGTGCTGTCCTATCACAACGCTTTTACTTCATGCATCCCTTTTCTGCACTGTCAGCTCACATCAAGCTCAGCAAGCAAAATAAGTTTCAGCTAAAAAAAAATCTCCTTCCAGGTCACAGAGTTCATTTTGCTTCAGATATTTGTTCTCGACGCTATCGAGGCAGAGCTCGGGCTGCAGCCCGAGGCAGAGAAATTGCTCCTTTGCAAAAAGTTCGAGCCTGTGGCGAGGCATACAGGGGAGAGTGTGACATGTTGACGTGATGGTAAGAGTAAAGATAGCGCGTGAGAACGCAGGCTGACGTGTTATGGTGTCTCGTGGAGAAAGGTTTATGGCTGCCTCTCGCTGCCTCAGTCTTTGAAAATGCCACTGATGGGCGAATAAAACCCTGAAGTGAGTTTAAGGTAACGTTCCTTCTTTTGTTTTTCTTTGCTTTTTTACCTTTTAATGCTCATCTGTTGAAAGGAAGCACAGCTGTAGGTATTAGATAAGCGATGGAGAGAAGAAAGGAAGTGTGTGATGATATAAAAATGTGTTTTTGTTCTCAGGACACCTGCTCATGATTACAGCTTGCGGGATCATTAGCATAAACATTAAGTGTCATTAGTGTAAACGCGATATTTCAGGATTTCTCTGCACAAGACGGTGCTAACTTCCAGATTTTAATTCTGCGATTACTGAGTTTTAAAACATTTACTCACACAATTATTTTTGTATCGTCACTTTGGTTGCTTTCCAACAAATATTTAAGAGAGTTGAAATATTTAATATTGAAGAAAAAGTTCTACAGAAAATAACAGCATCATCTTTTTTTAAAAACAAAAGCATTTCATTAGAATCCATTTTATTATTCATGTTGAACAGGACAATTGTCACATGTTGCATGTCGAAAATGTAACATTAAGAGTAGCGTTGAAATGTCACATGGGTAACGTTAATATGTCACATGGGTAACGTTAATATGT
Source organism: Plotosus lineatus (assembly GCA_024760905.1). Classification (NCBI taxonomy): domain Eukaryota; kingdom Metazoa; phylum Chordata; class Actinopteri; order Siluriformes; family Plotosidae; genus Plotosus; species Plotosus lineatus. The sequence goes on from CM045742.1 coordinate 43,889,480, forward strand.
CACATGGTAACACTGAAATGTCACATGGGTAATGCTGATATGTCACATGGGTAACATTGATATGTCACATTGTAACACTGAAATGTAACATGGACAACACTGAAAAGACACAAAGGTAATGTTGGTATGCCACATGGGTAACATTACATGGTGACTGAAATGCCACAGAGCTGATATGTCACATGGTACTGATAAAATGTCACATGGGTAAGACTGAAATGTCACATGTAAATGCTGAAATGTAACAAAGGTAACACTGAAATGTCACATGGGTAACGTTAATATGTCACATGGTAACACTGAAATGTCACATGGGTGACGTTTAAATGTCACAGGGTAACTTTGACATGTCACATGGTATTACTGAATGTCACATGGGTAATGTTGAAACGTCACATGGGTACCACTGATAACACCGGTGATACACATGGGGCCTGTGTGTGTGTGTGTGTGTGTGTGTGCACACATGTGCTTGTGTGTGTGTGTTTGTGTGTGCACATGTGTGCGTTATGTAGTATACAGCATAATGATATTCATTGAGTTGGTAATGAGGTGAGCATGCCACAGTTGGTCTGGGTCTGAGCAGACAAGGAGGCTGTGTGTGTGTAACAGAGAGAGAAAGAGAGAGAGGAAAGGCACAGTGAGAAAAAGTGTGTGTGTGAGAGAGAGAGACAGAGATAAAAAGAGAGGGGGGGCGACTGACACAGAGAGAAAGCTAGAGAGAGAGAGAGAGAGAGAGAGAGAGAGAGTAGAATCGAGAGCTGTGTGTATTATTCCAGTGTGAGTACAAATATCATCTGTCACAACCTGAGTCTGAAAATGCAGCACACGACATTCATCTTTTCACTCTCTTCCATCTGTCTCACTCTCTTCTATCTGTCTCACCCTCCCCTACTGTTCATTTCTATTTGTCTCCCCTTATCTTCAATTCTGTCTCACTCTATTTCACTTATTCTTTTATCCAGCTTCCTCTTCCTGTCTTACTTCCTATCTTTTTTAGCCACACCCTGTCCCTTGCTCCGCCTTCTCTCTCTCTCTCTCTCTCTCACACACACACACACTCACTCACTCACTCACTCACTGACAAATACTTTGGGGTTTTCTCTTCCCATCTTTCTCTCTCTTATTCTTTCCCTTCATCACACTTCACACAGTTCGTCCCTCTCTCAGTTGCTATTTTATTGATTCCTTTCCCCCTCTTTCCATCAGTTCATGTTTCTATTCATAGCTCTGTCTTCTCTGCTCTTTTCTCTTGTCTCTTTCCCTTTGGGTCTCTTACATTGCTTTATACGCTTGTCTATTTTTCTCTCTGTCACTCTTTTTGTATTTCTCTGCCTCAGAATCTCTCTCTCTCTCTCTCTCTCTCTCTCTCTCTCTCTCTCTGGAGTAAGAGAAAAGGGTGGTGAGTTAATACAGCTTTATGACTCAGACCGTTGGAGGAGCAATGAGCTGATTGGACTGGTGTGACTCAGAACCACTTTCACAGCTCTACAGCAATGTAACGTTTGCCAGATGCATTATTTGTGAAATAATTTTAATGAGCTGCTTTGGGGTGAGCTCTTTGAGGGTGCAACTCAAGATCCAGTGCTGAATTCATCATGATACCGTTACACTGTCTCAGCAGCCGGTATGGTTGTTCCATCACAACCAAAACTTCCCACATATGAGATCCCGTGTTCTACACATGGCATGTTATAGACTTATTTTTGATTTTTACAGTCTTTTAAAATAATTAATTTTTACCCTGCAAAGGCCTGGCAAGCTGGTCAGGTTGTAACTTGCCCTTGTCCAGAATAGGCTCAGATGGGTGCCAGGCTCCCTACAACCTTAATTAGGATCAAGCGGTTCAGAAAATGAATGGATGAATGAATAATTTATTGTAGTTTGTACTGCATGGCACCATGGTGTTACGGTGGTTACCATGACTGCCTCAGAGCAAGAAGGTCATCGGTTCAATTCCTGAGGTCCGGTTGTTTCTGTGTGGAGTTTGCATGTTCTCTCTGGATGCTCTGGTTTCCTCCAACAATCCAAAAACATGCACAGTAGGATAATTGGCATTGAGTGTGTGTGTGTGTTTGCCCTGCAATCACTTGGTAAACTGTTCAGAGAGCCAGCTTTCTAGGTGCCAGCCTCCCTGTGACCCTAATCAGAACTAAGTGGCTTAGAAAGTGAATGAATGAATTAAATACAGTGGTACATTGCCTTACGAGTGTTTTTTATAATGAATTTTCCATGATATGAGCTTCAATCCACCAAATATCTGCTCCATCCAACAAGCAAAATTTTGATTTACGAGTTCTGCTGGGGTAATGGCTTTTCTGGGCCGATTAGCCTCATATTCTTCCACGTGTATTCCTCCCTGCTCGGAAAACGGTTTGTGCAGTGCTTCTCAATTATTTTATGTGGTGCCCCCTATAGGACGGAAAAAAAACATTTCACGCCCCTCCCAGTGCCCTGCATGCAACTATAAATAGTGTTTACTGCACTTCATATCGTTTGTTCTTTGCTTTTTTCCTAAACCATAGGGAACACTGAGAGCGCCTCTGCCATCTACTGTATAGGATGCACAATTACACTTCATTCTAGTACAGTATGGCAAAAAAGCATCTTCCCCAGGGCCATACCCCCCAGGAGGGGGTTGGAATGGGTTAATTAGTTTTCTATGATTTACGATGGGAATTTTTGTTTTATCTAATGAATATTTCAACTTACGAGCTCGCCCTTGTAACAGATTTGGTAAGTCAAGGTACTGCTGTATTTCGTTTTTTTGTTCTTACATTTCTGTGGTTTATACTTAATTGGACCCCATGTAAGACAGTCCCAAATTTTCTAACAGAATGATTCTTAATTAGCTAGTTAGCTGCATTAGTTTATCTAAACTCAACTTACTAAAAAAAAAAAAAAAAAAAGTTGCTAAATCATATCACGCAGGTAAATGGTCGCCTCGGTCGTCCCCGGTGTGACTCCTGAACCAGTTTAACAGTAACAGTGGCTTCACTCACTCTCTTTATCTCTAATAAGAGTTTTTAATTTGCTCTGCTCTTCATGTGCTTCTGATTTCTGTTCTGATGCATTCACAAAATAAGGGATGGGATCAAATTCTGCTCACCGATAGGCATGACAAGTTTTGTACAGCTACGAATAATTTCCTGTATGGTTCAGTGGCGTATTTTGGTGGTATCGGTCTCTCACTGAACGGTTCCTGTGACTAATCATCAGCAGGGAAGTGGGTGGGAGGTTTTGTTCAGTATCATTTTTATTTTGGACAGAATTGTCCCTTCCGACACCACCATCAGAGAGTCCAGTTCCATCCTCACAACGTTACCTTGCAATTCAGTTTGTTCAATGTTAGCATCTGTGAAGCTCAGCCTGCTGCCAGCAAGCAATAGCATAGAGGACAGTGCTAGCCACAGCAGACTCATAAAACATCCTGAGTAGTGTCCAACTGATGTTAAATGACCTTCTTGTAAAGTGTAATAGTGTTCTCAAACCGGTCCAGTTTACTGCCAACATGAACTTCAGGGTATTGTGAAGATGTAATATAAGACTCCACAGGGCTGGGGTCACAGACTTTAAGGACATGGGGGGCCCACCCGGTCCGGTCCTGCTGCCTTGTCTGAGTGGAGTCTTTTCAGTTGTTTGTTGACCTGATTGTAAGGGAAGTTGACAGGTGGGAGAGGGGTATCAGGTCTATCACAGAGGGCATGGGTGCACTGAGGAGAGGACGGGAGAGAGAATGGCGTGGCAGGGGGTTCAGACTCCTGATGAGTTAGAGAGGTGCTGTCTAGAAGCTGCAGTATCAAATTGGTTAAAGAACATATTTAGCTCGTCCTCACTGCCCTCAGCTCCTCTGCTGATGGATGGCCTGAAACCAGTGATGGTCTTCATACCACTCCAAACTTCTCTCCTGTTGTTCTGCTGGAGTCTCCACTCCAGCTTTCTCCTGTAATTGTCCTTCACCTCTCTGATCTTGATGCTCAGTGAACTTAGGATTGTTTTGAGCTTCTTTCTGTTGACAGCCCTGAATGTCCTCTTCTAACTGTTGAGGCGGAATTTAATATCTTTAGTCACACACCGGCTTGTTATTTGGTTATCAAAGGACCATCTGAGCTGGGACAATGGTGCTGGTGCAAGAAATTAATATAGTGTGAAATGTACTCAGTGACCCCATCCATGTCATCATTCTGTGGCTCACAGAACGCAGACCAGTCTGTGATTTGAAATGTGTGTCAAAGTTCTTCCATGGCCTCCTCCCACCATTTCCTAACAGTCCTAATCGCGGGCTTCCTCTTAAAAAACAGGCACATTGCATGAAGAGAAGTAAATGAAGAGGGGGCGGGGCTGTAGGAATTCTTAGTGCTTGCATAGCTTCACCAGTAACTTAAGTTTTCTGAGCCAGGGCAGATTGATGATATGAAATAGACATGAATTAACATAATAATAAAATACTGTATTCGATGTGATAAGCACCCAGGGCGCTTAAAAAAATTGGAGTGGGTGGGCGCTGTGGGTGGGTGGGTGGAGTGGAACGGTAAGTGCTTATTACCGTAGAGGTGGAAAACATGAACAATAACAGAACAATAAAAGAGTTTTACTGGTATTCTCGTTATTCATTTTGTGGCATCAACCAAATTACTTACATGAAAGCTGAAAATAAACAGAAAACAGCATAATTTTAAAAAAAAGACCATTTCATTCCTTCCTGGGGCTGTTCCTTTAAATATTTTCCCCCCATGTAAAATCAAGCCAATCAATATGAATGTCAACTTTAGCATATGGCACATTGAACTGACACAAAGGTCAACTTTAGCACATGGCCTGTTGAAAAGCACATGGCTAGGAACATCTTTAAATTGATGAAATTTGTGAGCAGGCGAATCAGGTGAAAAATACTTGTCATCACTTTCTGATAGGTCCATATCTGGCTCATCACGCCATTCATTCAGAGCATCCCATAGTTTTTTTGCACTAGCAGTTTTTAATGGTTCATCTTGTTGGACATTTACCAAGAGAACACAGCAAAACATTTTCCTGTTTCTTAAAGCACGGCGGAACGATCAAATGTATTGTTACTGATGAACATTATAAAACATTCCCCAGTGGCAGGGGGGTCTTGAAATACTGTGTAAACTCACTTTTACAGGCAGTGAACGCCTCATTTTACCGTTACAGAGACCGATTCGATAAAATTGGTAAGTTTTATCTACGATTTTGCTCCCCAGTATACATGGGTGGTTATTAGAAGTGAGATTAAAAAAAAACATGGGGGGGGGGGGGGGTGTTGGTTAATGGAGCAGGACACTTATTACGTCAATTACGGTATATATCTATCTATCTATCTATCTATCTATCTGTATACCAGTTAACAATATAAGCCGAGGTATACCTGTAATATATAAAAAAAATACTTTTTTATATTAAAATAGCACTTTTGGTAGTTGTGATTAAAAACTTTATTTCTTTAATAATAAACTTTTATTTTTCTATTTTTCAATTTTTGTACTGTTTCCCTTCTTTCTCTGTTTCAAAGTTTTTTTTGTTGTTGTTTTTTTTTTTTTTTGATTGCAACTTTACATTTTTCTATAAAGTTCACATTATGCTAATTTTTCATGTCTATGTGTTATTTTCTTTTTCACACTCTAATTATTTTTTTAATACTTAAAACCTTACTTTATGTTAGCTGACACTGTGTGAAGGCATTGTACACCCTGAAAAGCTTACGAGACCCATCTAGGGGCAATTTGGAACTGCTAATTAGCCAATTCTACATGTGTAACAGTTAGGATTAGTAATCATTAATTATCATTTTAAATAATTTGAACTGTAAGAGGAAACCAGAGGACCCAGAGTAAGCCCACACAAGCGGAGTAAGAACATGCAAACTCCACACATAAAAGACCCCAATGAGCCTGAGATGCAGATCCATAACCTTCTGACTCAAATATGGACATAATACACACAATACCGCCATGTCGCCCACAGCTCTCAATCATTTTATTCATTTATTTAATTAAACTACTTGGTTTCCCTTTAAGTTTATAGTTCATTTTAGGATATAATTTGAAAAAAAAAACCCTGCAACCTCATTTATTTTTATAGTTTATTTATGTATTTGTTTATATTTCATCTTTTATATTTTTCCCATTTTTTTTCCTTTTCTGCTCTGCTCATGTGCTGCTAATATTATTTACCATCAGCAAATGTATCGGTTCCTGAATTATTGAGATGTATTTGACTCGTCACCCGTGAGTCGAGGGTATGTGTCGCTGGTTAATGATGTTAATAATGTTGTTGCCTTTTCTTTTTCTCTTCTCATTAAAAGCTCTCAGTCTAAGTCTAAGATGAAGATGGACACACACACACACACACACACACACACACACACACACACACACACACACACACACACACACCGCTATGCTAACCTTTGAAATGAGCCTCATTAATTAGATAAACTAATTACCAGATTAATCTTGTGGGCAAAGGTCAGGGTATTATGTTATGAAACTGCTAGGAGAGGAATGAGGGAATAGAAAACGAGTGTCCCACTAAAGCGGATGAATGTCCATGTGTTCTTTATGGCTTTACTACCTCTTCACCATTGAGTGACAGAGACGAGGATTGTTTTTTGTGAAACCAGAGATATTCCTCATGGCTTGATTATGTGGGTCGTTTCCTTCTATTCTAAAACCAATGCAGAGGAAAACAAGACATTTGGAGATTGGAAAAAGGTTTCAGCCATCAATCCTGGACGAGTGTGTGTCTGCTGTAGACTCTGGTTCCTCCCGCTGGTCGACGGTTATTGTAAGCCACCTGCCTCAAGGTTTGACGGGGTGTGAATCTGAGATGCTTTTCTACTCACCATGGCTGTAAAGCATATTTATTAATTCTGCCTTTTCTACATAAATAATGTCTTTTTTTACGTTTGTGATCTTGTTGATGAATTGGCCGACTTGTTCACCTAAAAACAACAAAGACTGTGTTGATATATCACAATGAAAATGGGTTATTTTCCCTGAAATTAAGCTTTTTTATACTGATACAACAGCATAAAAAACCAAAAACTTAAAATTCAGGTAACATAACATTTTTTTAAATGCTGATACATCAATAAGTTTTATGTGGGGCTGGTGGCATAGTGGTTAGCATGCTGCGCTCATGATCAGGAGGTTGTGTGTTCAAATCCCAGTTAGACCCCCACTGTGCTAAGACCCCTGGGCAAGGTCTCAACCACAAATGTGCCTCTGTTCTCCCAGCAGTATAAAAGGGGACTGGTAAAAATATACTGGGAAGTTAATCTGCGATGGACTAGTGTCCCATCCAGGAACAGAACTGGTTGCTTCACACTATGGAAACCAGGAAGAAGCATTGGTCTGATGAGCCACTAGATTCGGGTGTAAAAAGCCCTACAGATTTTACTTTACTTACATCAATAAGTATATTCATGATTCTGTGCTGTGCTGGGATTATATTAGTAATGTTTGACTTAAAATAATAAGAAAGTCTGAAATACCAAAGTAGCACAGCAGTTGTATGAAGTAACTTTAAACAACATCCCAAACATTCAGAACCTTCCTCACCATTCAGAAGCTTACACTCCATTTAGAGGTTTCCACACCATTCAGAATCTTCCACTTCATTCAGAACCTTCCACACCATTCAGAACCTTACACTCCATTCAGAACCTTTCACATCATTCAGAACCTTCCAGACCATTCAGAACCTTACACACTATTCAGAATCTTACACTCCATTCAGAACCTTCCACACCATTCAGAACGCTCCACACCATTCAGAACCTTACACTCCATTCAGAACCTTCCACACTATTCAGAACCTTACACTCCATTCAGAACATTCCATACCATTCAGAAACTTACACTCCATTCAGAACCTTCCAGACCATTCAGAACCTTAAACTCCATTTAGAATCTCCCACACCATTCAGAACCTTACACTCCATTTAGAATCTTCTACACCATTCAGAATTGTACAATCCATTTAGAACTTTCCACACCATTCAGAACCTTTCACACAATTAGAACCTTCCACACCATTCAGAACCATCCACATCATTCAGAACCTTACACTTCATTCAGAACCTTTCACATCATTCAGAACCTTCCAGACCATTCAGAACCTTACACACTATTCAGAATCTTACACTCCATTCAGAACCTTTCACACCATTCAGAATCTCCCACACCATTCAGAACCTTACACTCCATTTAGAATCTTCTACACCATTCAGAACTGTACAATCCATTTAGAACTTTCCATACCATTCAGAACCTTTCACACAATTTGAACCTTCCACACCATTCAGAACCATCCACATCATTCAGAACCTTACACTCCATTTAGAACTTTCAACACCATTCACACCATACACTCCATTCAGAACCATCCATACCATTCAGAAACTTACACTCCATTCAGAACCTTACACATCATTCCCAAACATGACCCTTTTATGGTCAATCTACAGATCCTTTGACTGATTGGTTGATTGATGGTTTCACCAAAGTAACAAACCAAATGTACAAATTGGGTTGAGCAAGATTTGTGTGATTGGCTTCAGTGAAACTATTTATCATGTGATTATTGTTTTATCAACCAATGCAGCCGTGAGGGGGACACAAGCCAGTGCTCATCCTCATGCCGGTCCCAAGCTGACATAAATGCAGAGGGTTGTGTCAGGAAGGGCATCCGATGTAAAAACATGCGCCACATTCGATATGCAAATCTTCAATAAGAATGGAATACCGGATCGGTTGAGGCCCGGGTTAACAATGACCGCCATCAGTGCTGTCAATCAACAGGCCATTCAGTGGAAACTGGACCACTGTTGGTCAAAGAAGGAGAGGCGGGAGGCATGTCCGTAGGCAGAGAGAGAAGAGGAAAGGCATGAGTCTAGGACTGAGAGTAGGGACTTTGAATGTTGGAATTATGACAGAAAAAGCTAGAGAGCTGGCTGACATGATGCAGAGGAGGAAGGCAGACATACTGTGTGCTCAGGAGACCAGGTGGAAAGGTAGCAAGGCTAGAAGCTTAGGAGCAGGGTTTAAGCTGTTTTTTTAATGGTGTGGATGGGAAGAGAAATAGACTAGGAGTCATCTTGAAGGAGGGATTTGTCAGGAATGTTCTAAAAGTGAAAAGAGTGTCAGACAGATTGATGAGTCTCAAATTAGAAATTAAAGGTGTGATGTTCAATGTTGTTAGTGCTTATGCCCCACAGGTAGGATGTGAGCTAAAAGAGAAGGAGAGATTCTGGAGTGAGTTAGATGAAGTGATGCAGAGTACCCCCAGAGGTGAAAGAGTGGTCATTGCGGCAGACTTCAATGGACATGTTCACATCAGCAACAGAGGGGACGAGGAAGTGATGGGCAGGTTTGATATCCAGGACATGAAAACAGAAGGACGCCATTTCCATCCTTTTCACAAAATCTCTCAAAATATGTCCTTCTGTTTTCATGTTTCCATCTGATACACTCTCACCTAGCGAAGGATGGTGGTTTGCAGGATGACACTGATGGTGAGGAAGATGAACAAGGCAAAGGCAGAGCAGAAGACAAAGTGGTGGAAGCTGAAAAAGGAAGTGTCATGTTGTGTTCAAGGAGGAGTTGAAACAGGCTTTGGGTGGACAGTAAGTGCTTCTAGATGACTGGACAACTACAGCTAATGTGATCAGGAAGACAGGTAGGAGAGTACTTCGTGTGTCCTCTTGAAGGAAAGTAGATAAGGAGACTTGGTGGTGGAATGAGGAAGTGCAGGAGTGTGTACAAAGGAAGAGGTTAGCTAGGAAGAAGTGGGACATTGAGAGGACACAGGAGTAAACAGGAGTACAGGGGACACAATGTAAGGTAAAGGTAGTGGTGTCAAAGGCCAAACAGAAGGCGTATGATGACTTCTATGCTAGCTTGGACAGTAAGGAGGGAGAAAATGATTTAGACAGGTTGGCAGAGCAGAGAGATAGAGATGGGAAAGACATGCAACAAGTTAGAGTGATTAAGGACAGAGAGGGAAATGTATTGACTGATGACAGGAGTGTGCTGGGAAGATGGAAAGAGTACTTTGAAGAGCTGATGAATGAGGAAAATGAGATAGAAAAAGTAGAAGAGGTGACCGTTGAGGGCCAGGAAGTATCAAAGATTAGTAAGAGTAAAGTGAGGAGGGCATTGAAGAGTGGAAAGGCAGTTGGTAATGATGACATACCGGTGGAGGTATAGAAGTATCTAGGAGAGGTAGCAGTAGATTTCCTGACAAGAACATTCAACAAGTTCTTGGAGAGTGACAGGATGCCGGAGAAGTGGAGGAAAAGTGTGATGGTGCCCATTTTTAAGAACAAGGGAGACGTGCAGAGTTGTGGCAACCACAGAGGGATAAAGTTGATGAGCCATACAATGAAGTTATGGGAAAGAACAGTGGAAGCTAGAGAAAGAGCAGAGGTCAGCATGTATGAACAACAGTTTGGTTTCATGCCAAGAAAGAGCACCACTGATGCAGTGTTTGCTTTGAGAA
>CM045742.1:43910000-43927500 GCA_024760905.1 Plotosus lineatus
AGACAGTGAAAGACAGAGTGAGACAGTAAAAGACAGAGGGAGAAAGACAGCGAGATATAGACAGTAAAAGACAGAGAGAAAGAGAGAGATTGCGAGACAGAGAGAGAGATCAAAAGACAGAGAAAGAGAGTGATTGAGAAACAGACAGAAAGAGAGAGAGATGTTGAAAGACAGAGAAAGAGAGAGATTTTGAGAGACAGAGAGAGAGAGAGAGAGAGAGAGATGTTGAGAGGTATACTTAATGCATCATAAAAGTTGAGATCAGTGTGAGCAACCCCAACGAGATTAGCTGTGACCGTGTAAATAAGAACGAGAGCCAGTCTGCAGATAGGAATGAGGTCAGACTGAGCTGCAACACAATCAACCCTCCCATCATCACCAAATACGAAAGGCCGTCTGAGGGCTTCTGATCTGAATGATGTCAAAGATAAAAAGCAATCAGTGATCACGAGGTCTGTAGCTGCCCGGAGGGATATAATAACTTATATAATCACTCTTTATAACCGTGATCAACAGAAAAGCATCTACAGGACAACCTGTAGCAACAGGACAGTGCTCAGGTTCAGGGTGTGGCCAAGATTTATTTTATGTGGGGTGGGGGGGCAGGAATGGGCACAACAAATGGTGAAGGGGTGAGGGGCTGTACGGCAGTTGTGTCCTGATGGTAAGGTGCTGGATTACCGATCGTACGGTTGGGGGTTCAAGCGTCACTGTCAATGGTTGTCACTGCTGTCCCCTCAGTGCATTAACTGGGTTATCAAAGGCCGGCCACGTCTCTCACTGTCTACGGTGAGGGGTTCATGTAAAAGAACCATTGCTGACTTTCATTAAGAGGAGCTGCATAGCAGCCAGCATGTTTCTGCCCTGCGATGCCCTGGTGAGGCATCCAGGGTGTACTCTGCCCTCACCCAGAGTCGGCCTGGATGGGCACCAGCCTACCCGTGATCCTAATTTGGAGTAAGTGGTTCGGACTCATACCGTACACACCAGTCAAACACTCTTAATTGATGGTGATTTGTACTTTAAAGTGCCGCCACTCAGCTGCTGTTGTGCTTTGTTTCGGAGCACGAAGGATCTATGTGTCAGTTTGACCAATGACAAGTCAGAGTGCGGCTTCGCTCAAGAGTGCTGTGTAACGACACATTCATGGGCGCAGGGAGATTACATTTTTCTTTGAAAATGTTCATTAGTAAACGTACAATATTTCACATGACTCTCCTCAGTGGTTCAGGGGCAACAAGGATGACAAGGGCTTTGTGGGGGTGAGGGGTGAGGGTGGTGCGAGTTTCTCAGAAATAAAACGTGCAAACAGGTTGAAAAGGTAAACCTCAAAAAGGGAACTGGAGAGAGAAAAAGAGAACGAGAAAGACAGACTTAGAGCGAGTGAGTGAGTGAAAGAGAGAGAGAGAGAGAGAGAGAGAGAGAGAGAGAGAGAGATTAAAGTATTCATTTTTGATTTCTGTGGTTATCGAGTGATTTATAGTGTCTGTTTGGCTGAAATGAAACCTGGAGCCATTGCACTGAATAAACATTAAAATTCGAACATTGTCCAACTCAAACCTGCAGAAATCCACAGGCTGATGAATTCAGAAAATACACAGATTGGATCATTTAATACTGCAGCTAGAATACAGCCATGCTTTGCCTCTTCTCCTGGTACCGTGACACACACACACACACACACACACACATGCACACGCACACTTGCCTATACACACACACAAACACACGTGCACACACAAAAACACACACACACCACACACAAACTCAAATTCACACACACACACACACACACACACACACACACACACACACACACACACACACACACTTGCACACACAAACACACATATACACAAACAAACACACACACACACACACACATGCATACTCGCATACACACACACACACACACACACACTCTCGCACACATGCACACAAACACACACACACACACACACACATGCACACGCACATAAACACACACATACACACATACGCAGGCACATGCATATACACACAAACACACACACACACACACATATACATATACACATACACACAAACATACATGTATACACACACACACACAAACACACACAAACATAAACCCACATGCACAGACACACACACACACACACACACTCAAACACAAACAGAGACACACACACATAAACAGACACACACACACATAAAAACACACAAGCACATACACTTAACAGACACACACAAACAAAACACACATAACACACACACATGCACGCACATGCACACATACACACATATAAACACACACACACACACACACACACACACATACACACATAAACAAACAAACACACACACACACACACACAGACAGACACACACATAAACACACACACAAACACACACTCACACACACACATGCACGCACATGCACACATACACGCATCTAGACACACACGCACACACACACATGCATACACACGCACACACACACACACACACTCACACACACACACACACACACACACACACACACACACACACATATCACAGTTGGTCTTTATACTTAAAGGTCTGTTATTTCTTCCAATGTTCTGTTCCACTTAATAGCAATCTGATGTACTTATTGACAGTTTGTTATACATAATAATGATGTGCTGTGCTTGGAAACAAAAGACAAAAAAAGAAGAAAAAAAGACTGCTGAGTACCAACCAGAAAAGATATTATTATTATTATTATTATTATTATTATTATTATTATTATTATTATTATTATTATTATTATTCATTCATTCACTCATTCATTCATTCATTGACACATTTTCTTAATTGTTTAATCCTAATTAGGGTCATGGGGGCTGGTGCCCATGCCAGCTAGCCTTGGGGCGAGGGCAGAGTACACCCTGAACAGCTCACCAGGCCAATGCAGGGCAGAAACACGCTGCCGGCTATGCAGCTATTACTGTTTAAAGTCAGCAATGGTTCTTTTACATGAACCTCCACCACAGACAGTGAGAGACACGGCCGCCCCTCGATAACCCAGTTAGTGCACTGGGGGGACAGTAACAACCTGTGAAGAGTGACGCTTGAACCCCCGACCTTAAGATCAGTGATTCAGCATCTTTTGCCATAAGGCCATCACTGTTCCCCGTGCCTGAAAGGTGGGTTGCAGCCTCAGGGCAACCCCAGGTAAAGGGGGCCCGCTTTTTTGTTCAGGCGTGGGGGCTGTCATTATTATTATTATTATTATTATTAATCTTGTGTCAAAATTCTTTTTTGTTGATTTTATTAATAAGACAGACAGAGAGAGAGAGAGAGAGAGAGAGAGAGAGAGAGAGAGAGAGAGAGAGAGAGAGAGAGAGAGAGGTGTTTTCAGTTATTTTAAATTAGTTTATAGTACAAGAACCATACTGAGAGTGTTAGTAAGTTATAGAAGCACCTGGAGCAGGAGATACACATCATTTCATTTCATCTGCTTCTCTCTCTCTCTCTCTCTCTCTCTCTCTCTCTCCCTCTGTGTGTGTGTGTGTGTGTGTGTGTGTGTGTTGATGATTGATTTGGCTTTAACATGAATACAGCCATTGATATGTATGAGTTTCCCACTTACCAATGTAATCTCTGTGAGCAGGCCGACTTCAGCAAAGCTTAGTGCGAGAAGGACATACAAAATGAAGCACTGTTTAAACCCCGTGTGTGTGTGTGTGTGTGTGTGTGTGTGTGTGTGTGTGTGTGTGTGTGTGTGTGTGTGTGTGTGTGTGTGTGTGTGTGACAGACAGAGATAGGCTTGCTGCCCTTTTGTTTTTGTTACTTACACACACACACACACACACACACACACACACACACACACACACACACACCCCGTGTTGCTGTGTCACTGTAAGCTCAGGATGCACATCTGCTTAGCAACAGATTGTGTTGCCTTCAGGCATCAAAAGAGCAGAAATTGAGTTGACACGATGTTGTGCTAATGCGGCTTTATGCTAAATGCTAGCCTTAAACAATGTGGATATTTCATTTCATTTCACACTTTTGCTCCAGTGCAGAACGACAGGATTTCACAGAGCTGATATTTTATTGCTGTGATTTCTGACCAAATCATTTCCTTAAATTCAGTCTTTTGATTAATATTATTTCCTTTGGCTTCAAACTGAAGATGTCTATAAATAAATATACATAAATAAATATAAATAACATGATTTGTGAATTTTCTGACAGTCCTATTAAAAGTCTAGTCTGGATTTAGATTTCAGTATTTTGCTGGAGCAACAGTTTCTTTTTCATAAATAAAGAGTTTGTTGTGTTTTTAGTGTTTTTTTAATTCAAATTTATTGTTTTATGCAAATGGGATTGCTTCATGAGAACATGCAGAATGGCCTGATGCCGTGTGTGTGTGTGTGTGTGTGTGTATGATACAACAGGGATCCCTCACTTTCTGCTATTGATGGGGACCGAGACCCTCCCACAACCACCGATTTCCATGAAGTAGGATCAACCTTCTGACTGACATATACGTACATGTTTATGTGTATATGAGATTTCCTTTCGGCTTTTTCCCTTTTTCAGGGGTCGCCACAGCGAATGATTGGCACGTTTGATTTGGTATAGGTTTTTACGTCGGATGCCCTTCCTGACACAACCCTTTAGCAAGGGACAGAAACACGCTGACGGCTTTGCAGCTCCTCTTTTTTACGAAAGTCAGCAATGGTTCTTTTAGACAGTGAGAGACATGGCTGGCCTTTAATAACCCAGTTAGCTGCACTGGGGGGACAGTGACAACCTTGTGCAGAGTAGGATTCGAACCCTCAACGTTAGGATCAGCGATCAGCCACCACTGCCCATACATACATGTATATGTGTATATAATATCAATAAATGCATATTCAATGCTATAAATGCGTATAATAACAAATTAACATTCACAAATAATACTTAAGATAAAATATAAATACACACACATACAGATGCACGCGCACACACAGATGTGCTCCTCACATAAAAATGTAAGTTGTTTTATGGGAGGGGGTGTTTCTGTTTTTTTTTTTTTTTTTTTTTTTTTGCATAATTGGCCTTGTTTTGTGGCATTTTCCTCAACTTTCCCCCTATTTTTCCTTAATTTCCTTGTTTTTTATTTTTCAATGAATATTTTTTAGAAACTGGTGATGCACTGAAGCCGCAGAAACTGAAGAATGAAATACCAAGGGATCACTGTAATACCTATATAAATACATTGGTAGCTCCATAGATGGATGGATGGATGGATGGATTTGTGGATGGATGGATGGATGGATGGATGGATGGATGGATAGATAGATAGATAGATAGATAGATAGATAGATAGATAGATAGATAGATAGATAGATTGATTTTTATATCTATATGTCTATAACAGCATCTGGAGTGGCAGGGTGGAGCAGTGGTAAGCACGCTCACCTCCCAGCAAAAATGTCCTGAGTTCGAGTCCCAGCCTCAGATGTTTTGTGTGGACTTGGAACTGGGCTGCCTCAGGTTACTCTGGTTTCCTCACACAGTTCAAAAACGTGCACATTAGGTGAATTGGCTTTTCAATATCACCCCTGTGTGTGAGTATGTGTGTGTGGTGGCCCTACGAGGGTCTGGTGAGCTGTTTAGAGTGTACTCAGCCTTCGACCAGTGTCAGCTGAAATAGACTCCAACCTCTTCTCGACTATTGTAGGATAAAGTAGTGTAGCAAATGAGTGAGTGAGTGAGTAAAATAACACTGCACTAGTTAGCACATCCACCTCTCAGCAAAAATGTCCCGGGTTCGAGTCCCAGCCTTGCTGAGGCTGTTTCTCTATGGAATTTTCATGTTCTCCCCATAGATGTGTGGGTTTCCTCTGGGTAGTTAAGTTTCCTCCCAGAGTCAAAAGAGATACATATTCTTCTAATTGGCTTTTCCAAATTGCCCCTAGGGTAATTTCTCTCTCTCTCTCTCTCTCTCTCTCTCTCTCTCTCTTGCTCTCTCTCTCTCTCTCTCTGTGTGTGTGTGTGTGTGTGTGTGTGTGTGTGTGTGTGTGTGTGTGTGTGTGTGTGTTGGCTTAGTGATGGGCTGGCAAACTGTTCAGGGTGTAACCTGCTTTCACTCAAAGTTGGCTGATAACTAATACCACGCAATAATCACAGTTTTAAATTCCATAAATGTTTTGATTTGTATTTGAGTTCTCTGTGGTTTTAATTTTTTTAATGTTTGTTTTATTTTCCTTCATAATTTAAAAAGTTCCTTCACCAAACCAGGATTCTGTGGGTGTCTGTGAGTTTCTTGAAGCACACAGCAATTGCATTTTTAATTGGTCCATAAATTAAACTTTTGAGAAATGTTTAAAGAATCTGCCTAATTTTGCAGAAGCCATTATCAGTTAAAACAGAAAGTACAGAAATAATTATTATAGGAAATAACACCTCATTTTGGAGAATTTTTATACCTTAAAGAAAAAATAAAACAAAACCCAAAACATAATAAATAGCCAGATTAGATATAACTGTAATGTGGGACTGGATATATTATGAGTACATCTTTTATAAAAAAAGAAATTACTATTGATCATTTGAGCTCTAGAATTGGTTATGCTATTGTTCATGATCCACATTAAGCTACTTGTCCCATGTAGAATGTTAAAATTGAAAAAAAGTGAAATAATCCTCCAACACTCCAGCTTGTGTTATTGTTACACAATCATTCACGACCAAGCTACGGTTTCAGTGCTGTTTAGCTATTTCATTATGCCACAATTCAATGAGGCCACTTAGACATCTATGTTCTCTATTCACCAACTTCACATTGATTATTACGCCTTTCACTTTTATCTAATTCAATTTAGCTCCATTAATTCAGCTGCAATTATGCCGTGACTGAGCTGAAGAGTACTGTGTGTCTGAGTCTGTGTGAGAAGATGAAGAAAAAAAGGCCAGGGATGAAGAAAAAAGAATATTCTGTAAGTAAAATAGAAATATGAACAATTTAATAAAATAAATCCTTAATTCTTTTATTCTCTAGTGTGGTTGATCTCACTTCTGGCGACAGTTCGATAAGTACTGAATCATATATCATAGCAGTGTAGTCTTTATTGTGGATGACTCACCGTACAGTATCAGACAGAAAAAAATATACAGTAGGCCCTCGACATTTGCGTGAGTTCGATTCCGAGCCCTCCCGCGAATTGAGAAAATCCGCGAGTTCCGTATCCGAAGTAAAGCCCAATGTATGATGTCACATGCACGAATGAGCAGCTGGAAGTAAAATACTATGTATCTATTACAAGCACTAAAATCTGTTTCTTAAACACATTCTAGACACAGTCTTACTCATTAATACAGTATTAATGTAGTAAAATATAGTAATGATTATGAAAAATTTAATTTTTACTCTTATTTTTATTGATGATAAAATATAAACATTATACAGCAAATACTGTTAATGCAGCCGTGAGGGAGGGGCACAAACCAGTGTCTCTCCCTCACGCCGGTCCCAAGCCCGGATAAATGCAGAGGGTTGCGTCAGGAAGGGCATCCGGCGTAAAACAAATGCCAAATAAAAAAATGCGAGTCACAACAAACAATGTCATACCGGATCGGTCTGGTGGAAATTGGACTACTGTTGGTCGAAGACGTCGAAGGAGAGGTGGGAGGCGTGTCCGTAGGCAGAGAGAGAAGAGGAAAGGCATGAGTATAGGACTGAGAGTAGGGACTTTAAATGTTGGAACTATGGCAGGAAAAGGTAGAAAGCTGACTGACATGATGCAGAGGAGGAAGGTGGACATACTGTGTATTCAGGAGACCAGGTGGAAAGGTAGCAAGGCTAGAAAGTTAGGAGCAGGTTTAAGCTGTTTTTTCATGGTGTGGATGGGAAGAGAAATGGAGTAGGAGTCATCTTGAAGGAGGAGTTTGTCAGGAATGTTCTAGAAGTGAAAAGAGTGTCAGACAGAGTGATGAGTCTCAAGTTAGAAATTGAAGGCATGATGTTCAATGTTGTTAGTGCTTATGCGCCACAGACAGGATGTGAGCTAAAAGAGAAGGAGAGATTCTGGAGTGAGTTAGATGAAGTGATGCAGAGTACCCCCAGAGGTGAAAGAGTGGTCATTGGGGCAGACTTCAATGGACATGTTGGTGCAGGAAACAGAGGGGACGAGGAAGTGATGGGAAGGTTTGGTATCCAGGGCAGGAACGCAGAAGGACAGATGTTGGTAGATTTTGCAGAAAGGATGGAAATGGCTGTGGTAAATACATTCTTCCAGAAGAGACAGGAGCATAGGGTGATTTATAAAAGCGGAGGTAGGAGCACATAGGTAGACTACATCTTGTGCAGGCGATGTAATTTAAAGGAAGTCAGTGACTGCAAAGTAGACGTGTGTGAGAGTGTTACCAAACAGCATAGGATGGTGGTGTGCAGGATGACCCTGATGGTGAGGAAGGTGAAGAAAGCAAAGGCAGAGCAGAAGACAAAGTGGTGGAAGCTGAAAAAGGAAGAGTGTCGGGTTGTCTTCAAGGAGGAGTTGAAACAGGCTTTGGGTGGTCAGGAAGTGCTTCCAGATGACTGGACAACTACAGCTAATGTGATCAGGGAGACAGGTAGGAGAATACTTGGTGTGTCATCTGGAAGGAAAGTAGATAAGGAGACTTGGTGGTGGAATGAGGAAGTGCAGGAGTGTGTACAAAGGAAGAGATTAGCTAGGAAGAAGTGGGACATTGAGAGGACCGAAGAGAGTAAACAGGAGTACAGGGAGAAACAGCGTAAGGCGAAGGTAGCAGTGTCAAAGGCCAAACAGAGGGCTTATATGACTTGTATGCTCGGTTGGAAAGTAAAGAGGGAGAAAATGATTTATACAGGTTGGCACAGCAGAGAAATAGAGATGGAAAGGACATGCAGCAAGTTAGAGTGATTAAGGACAGAGAGGGAAATGTATTGACTGATGACAGAAGTGTGCTGGGAAGATGGAAAGAGTACTTTGAAGAGCTGATGAAAGGGGAAAATGAGAGAGAAAAAAGAGCAGAAGAGGTGACTGTCAAGGACCAGGAAGTAGCAAAGATTAATAAGGGTGAAGTGAGGAGGGCATTGAAGAGGATGAAGAATGGAAAGGCAGTTGGTCCTAATGACATACCGACAGAGGTATGGAAGTGTCTAGGAGAGGTAGCAGTAGATTTCCTGACAAGAACATTCAACTAGGTCTTAGAGAGTGAGAGGATGCCTGAGGAATGGAGAAGGAGTGTGATGGTGCCCATTCTTAAGAACAAGGGAGACGTGCAGAGTTGTGGCAACTACAGAGGGATAAAGTTGATGAGCCATACAATGACATTATGGGAAAGAATAGTGGAAGCTAGACTAAGGGCAGAGGCCAGCATTTGTGAACAACAGTTTGGTTTCATGCCAAGAAAGAGCACCACAGATGCAGTGTTTGCTTCAGGATGTTAAAATAGAAGTACAGAGAAGGTCAGAAAAAGCTGCATTGTGCCTTTGTGGATCTGGAGAAAGCACATGACAGGCTGCCGAGAGAGGAATTGTGGCATTGCATGAGAAAGTCTGGAATGGCAGAGAAGTATGTTAGAGTGGTGCAGGACATGTATGAGAGATGTAAGACAGTGGTGAGGTGTGCTGTCGGTGTGACAGAAGAATTCAAGGTGGAGGCGGGACTGCATCAAGGGTCAGCTCTGAGTCCCTTCTTGTTTGCTGTGGTGATGGACAGGCTGACAGACGACGTTAACCAAGATCCCCCATGGACTATGTTGTTTGCAGATGACATTGTGATCCGTAGTGAGAGCAGAGAACAAGTGCAGGAAAATCTAGAGAGGTGGAGGTATGCCCTGGAAAGGAGGGGAATGAAGGTTAGCCTCAGTAAGACAGAATACATGTGTATGAATGACAAGGACCCAAAAGGAACAGTGATGTTACAGGGAGCAGAGATAAGGAAGGTGGAGAATTTTAAGTACTTAGGCTCAACAATCCAGAGCAGTGGAGAGTGTGGAAAAGTGTGTGCAGGCAGGTTGGAATGGTTGGAGAAAAGTGTCCAGTGTAATGTGTGATAGGAGGGTATCAGCAAGAATGAAAGGAAAAGTATACAAGACGGTGTTGAGGCCAGCGATGTTGTAAGGTTTAGAAACAACGGCACTGGCGAAAAGACAGGAGGCAGAGCTGGAGATAGCAGAGGTGAAAATGTTGAGGTTGTCTTTGGGAGTAACGAGGATGGATAGGATCAGGAATGAGCACATCAGAGGGACTGCACATGTAAGACGTTTTGGAGACAACGTGACAGAGAGGCTAGATTGAGATGGTTTGGACATGTACAGAGGAGGGATAGTGAGTATATTGGGAGTAGGATGCTGAGGTTGGAACTACCAGGAAGACGGCCTAGAGGAAGACCAAAGAGAAGATTCATGGATGTGGTGAAGGAGGACATGAAGATAGTTAGTGTAAGAGAAGAAGATGCAAAGGATAGGGTGAGATGGAGGCAGATGAGTTGCTGTGGCAACCCCTGAAGGAAAAAGCCGAAAGGGAAAAAGAGAAAGAAGAAGAAGATACAGCATATACTGTCGTGAAGCACTCGTTTTAAAGTCTTTTTCAATTATTATTCCAGTACAGTACCTAAGTTAATTCTGAGAATGTTTGTACGTGAGATTTTATGTTCTGTCGCATGTTTAACAAACGATACCAAAAGGATTAACTTTATTGCACTTCATGTCATTTTACATTGAACTTGGAGTGACGTCTTGGAGTGATGTCTCCAAGATGGCGCTGCCTAGAGGGCAACGTTGTGGAGTTCTCAAAATAAAATTGTTTCTTTGTTGGTTTTAATTTGTTTTCTTTGTTTGTTCATGTTTTGCACTATGCTCGTCTTTGATTGGTCGACCCTACTACAGTTGTGAGCAGTTTCAGCTTCTGGCAACTAAGCACGCAACAACTTCTATCTTCTATCTCTTCTATGCTATGGGAGCTTCATGCTAGCGGTTACTGGCTAAGCCCAGGCGGAGTTCTCAGAGGCTTGGTTAGCACTTCTGACCATACTGCTTGAAACTATTCAGTTCCTGTGAAACAAGATGGAAAAAAATTCATGCTCAGATTGCAGCACAGAGGGATCTACAGGACTGTTTCTGTGAAACATGGCTCGAGGAGAGTACACCCAATAAGGCGATTATACCAGCCGGCTACACGGCCTTCATTCCCTGCTATCCCAAGCACAGGCGTCGTCGATCGGCCTCTTCCCGCCTGGGCTTCTTGTCTGCTGGGGTGCGGCTCGCATTGAGTTGCTTACCATAGCATATTAGCTCTGCTAGCTGCATCCTGGCTAACAAGCCAAGTTGAACGTGCTTAGTCATACATGCCCGAAGATACTTTGATCTTATAGCTGTATAGTGCAAAACATGAACAAACAAAATAACAAATAAAACAAATTAAAACAAATCATATCATGCTAGCTGTGCTAATAGCATGCTAGCTCTGCTTAGTAATACATGCCCATAGATACTCCGATCTTATAGCTGTACCGGTCATAGACGAGCATAGTGCAAAACATGAAAAAACGAAACAACAAATAAAACAAATTAAAATGACCAAAGAAACAATTTGACTCTGAGAACTCCGTGACGTCTCCCTCTGGGAAGCGCCATCTTGGAGACGTCACTCCAAGTTCAATGTAAAAGGACATGAAGAGTACTGTAATAAAGTTTATCCTTTTGGTATCGTTTGTTAAACATGCTACAGAATATCAAATCTCACGCATAAACATGAAAAAGATTTTTCATAAATAATTTTAATTATTTCATAAATAATCAAAATTATTTTTCATAAATAATTGAAAAAGATTTTAATACAACAGTTCAGAGAAAGGAGAAAGTCTTATTTCTTCAGAAGAGACATCTAGCGTTTTCTATCGCTTAGCCAGAGAGTGGTATCATAGAGCTTAACTGGTAACTAAAACACACATAAAGAGGCTCATTGACAACTTGTGCGCGAATGAGGAAAAGGGGCGGGACATCAACTTAACCAATCAGGAGAAAGGAGGGCAGCCATTGGCTGAATTTGAATCACGTGCCGGTTGCTCAGCAGTCAGCGAATACTCAAACTGTGGGTGCAAATCCATGAATATTCAAGGGCCTACTGTATATATACACACATGTATATCTCTTCAGGTGATTACAGAAGAATTCTGTGGTGAATTCTGTAGTGAAAAGAGAGAGGATGGTTTCACCACCCCTCGAAACAGATCTGTAGTGAAAAATGAAGTTTCAATAGAAAGTCCTTGTCCTGTCCTCTTATTTTTACTTATATTTGCTCTACGAAAAAGTATTGAGCATTCTCTTATGGAAGGATCTACTCAGAAAACTCTCTCTCGCTCTCTCTCTCTCTCTGTGTATATATATATATATATATATGTATATATATATATATTTATAGTGTGTGTGTGTGTGTGTGTGTGTTTGTGTGTGTGTGTGTGCGTGTGTGTGTGTGTCAATGGGTATGACCAAACAAATTTATAAAACAAAATAAGCAAGCCAAAATTACTGGGACTACTGCGTGCAAAGCCTTAAAGATTTAACCATAAAGATTGAGACTAACTAGGAACAAAACTGTAAAGTCGGAGATTAATATAGAAACTCTGAGCAAAGGTCAGCACTCTAAATGGAAGGACTAATCAAATATTACAGCCTAAAAGACATTGAAGAAATTTTAATCAAACCCCAAAATGGAAGAAAAAAACCCCCGGAGTCTTAAAGGTTGCCACTAACTAAAAGTGAGAGCCCCGAATTCAGGACCAGTCAAGAGTCAGTGGCGTTAAGGCAGAGAAAAAACAAAAGTCAGAAACACAATGACAAACACTACCCCTCCAAAAAAAAATCTAATTAAGCAAGAGTCAGTCCTTAAAGGTAGCATTGCACCAAGAGACAGAATCCAGAGAGCAGAACAAACTCAGAATCAGAGCCCTAAACAGCAGGACTGACTCAAAGTCAAAGACTTAAAGACCAGAATTATCCAAAACCCTGGTCTACAAATTGGGATGAGCCAAGAGTCAGAGTCCTAAAGGCCAAAACAAACTAAGAGTCAGCCTTAATGAGGAAATCCAAGAGGTGGACCTCTTAAGCCCAGGACTATCAAAGAGTAAAATCCCTAGAGATCATAAGTATTTAAAAGTCAGAATCCTTAAGACCAGGACTATCCAAGAAATAGAATCCTAAATACCAGGAATTATCTAATTACCAGAGCCCCAAAGACCATGATTACACATGACTCAGAGCCCTAAAGGGCCACGACTACACAAGAGTCAGAGCCCCAAAGACCACAACTATGCAAGAGTCAGAGCCCCAAAGTTCATGACTACACAAGAGTCAGAGACCTAAAGACCAGGGACAAAGACTCACTTGGAATTCCTACTGAAAAATGCCAAACACTTAGATCCAGAAAATATTGTAAGCACAAAAAACATTGAGTTGTATGAATCTATGCATACACATGTATCCAAACACATTCCTTTGAACATCTGAATCAACATGGAATTAAGTGCACATATTCGAGTATCAGACCCCTCCCTGTGCTCACTTCCATTTAAAAATGCAAATGATATTTAAATAGACTCCGTACCAGAGATTCCCTTCCCTGCAGGATCAGGAACCCCTTGAAACATGAGTAACACTGGCGAAAAAGCTTTCACATAATGTGAATGAGAGACACTTCTCATTGAAGTGAAGGTGAGCAAAAATAAAATGTTTATCTCAGTCCAGTCACAGACTCAGGGGATTCCACCATCTTCAGTGTCTCCAGCATCAGTGCACCCCAACCATCAGTCATTGCTGCTCGTCCAACTAGCCATGTCTTCTCAGAGCCTGTGAGAAAGCTCTGAAACTATAGTTTAGGTAGAACTTCAAGTACCTCACTAGTACTGATGCTGTGAAGAGAGGATCATATTTGGGGAACATACTTAATGCGCATGAGGGGATTGATAGAAAAAATCAATACATTTATTCACCAAGAAGCCACCCTTTGCGCACAGCTTGTAGTCAGTTTCTAACCATGCTGTTACTCAGGATGTATGAATTTTAGGTTGAACCAGGCCATTTGCGCATCACAATGATCTGTACATTGATCAAATGAAAATACTTCCTGTTGACAAAAACAAATTCATCGTGTGATGGGGCTTTTAAAGCAATGTGTGTGCAGTCGAAAGCGCTGATTACATTCTAAAAACCAGTTCTCGTTGCAAATTTCGCGATAATGGTCTATTTAGCTCCACTCTATGAGAATTTGATATACCTGGATGACATGTGGATAATTACATTCTGTACACAGATATGGCTTAGTTCAGGGTCAACTCGTCCTGTCCTGATTGGTTTGCCAGTACCCTCTGGAATATCTCTTTTGCTAGGAACCACAGCATGGACACTACCTGTCAATGTGTACTGGCAGTGCATGGCTCCTCGCCATGTCATGCTCCAAAGCTGGCCTCAGGAGGATTGCACTCTGGAACCTGAAGTGGTTGATGATCCAGTCACATGCCAGTAAACCCTCTCTCTCTCTCTCTCTCTGAGTACTTGCTCTCCGTTTATTGTAACATTTCACATGTTTTTAAATATATCTAAAGCAGCTATTGTTAATGGTATTGTCTGCACCACCCTGCACATACATTACATCCATTATCTAACTGCACACTCAGGGATGTGTTCATTGTTTATCACTGTCAATTGTTTGTGTGTCTCTTGTGCACATGACCGAGGATGATTTGTTTTCACATTATAAATAGTTTCTCAGCATCACCGCTAAGTGTCACCAAAGTTCCAAATGCAGAAGCACGTGGACAACAGCCATGAAGTTGGCATGAGGCTCCACACATTTTCACATGTGAAACATCAGAACTCACCAAGTGTCATAGCCCTAAATACCAACACTGTTCAAGAATTAGAGCCCTAAAGACCAGGACCAACCATGATTCAGAGTCCTAAAGGCCAGGACTAACTAAGAATCAGAGTCCTAAAGACCAGGAGTATCCAAGAGACAGATTCCTAAAGACCAGGACTATCTAAGAGTCAAACTCCTAAAGACGAGGACTCACCAAGAGTCAGCCAGAGTCCTAAAGGCCAGGACTATCCAAGAGTCAGAGTCCTAAAGACCAGGAGAATCCAAGAGTCAAATTCCAAAAGACAATGGCTATTTAAGAGTCAGAGTCCTAAAGACCAGGACTATTCAAGAGACAGAACCCTAAAAACAAGAAACTATCAAATCATCAGAGCCATTAACACTAAAGCTATCAGGAGTGAGCGCTCTAAAAACCATGAACAACAATAAGTCAGAGCCAAGTCATTGAATAATGTTCTGAATTTTTTGACAGGTAATGGTTAATTCCCAGTTTATTATGATTATCCCTCAGCACACTGGCATTTACAATCTTGAATCTGTTCTCCTTCTGGAAATTGCCTGATTGTTATTCGGAATCGATCATCTGCTAATAAGGAATGACCTTTAGATTATTGACATGTAGCATCAGCGCTTCAAACGCTAATGTGTACATGCCGGTCTGTGTACCAGATATTAATTGGGGTGTGATTTTAAACATGCCAACAGTGGACTAATGATAATTATACAGTTATAAGTGTGCGTTAGCAGTGAAAATAAATTGTTATTATTAAGGCCCTGATTATAATGGACTGACAGGGTTATATTGTTTACATATATACATACTTAGTATAAATAGGGTGCACTTCAGGACATATTCATTAGGAACAGATGTACATTACTGTTGATATAATAATGTACACAGATTTTTTTTGTGGTTTGGGGCTCACTCACAGCAGACTGAAGATGAGGCATACAGTATATGGTGAATAAGCTGTGTGGTTTGGGACACATCCACAATAGACTGAAAATTATTGGATTGTGACCAAATGACCTGTTGGGTGTTGGGTGTTGGGTATGGGGTTTAGAACTCAACCAAAGTAGATTGGGAACTGTTGGATGGTGTCCATGTGGCCTGTGTAGTGAACAGGGTGTGTAGTTGAGGACACAACCAATGCAGACTGGGAAATATTGACTGTTGTCCATGTGACTTCTTTTGTGAATAGATTGTGTGGTTTGGGACACAACCACAGCAGACAGCATGTGGTGAAACTTTTCTATCGTGTTTATCATGTAGGCTTGAAATCTTGATCTTGACAGCTACATCGACACCTCAGTGCAGAAGGGCAGCGTATCCGGGGTGCCACGTTGCCTGGAGCATACGGGAGTGGTGACCCAGCTCATCAGAGAAGCTCGGGAGAACAAAGGAGACTTGGCAGTGCTTTGGCTCGACTTCGCTAACGCCTATGGATCCATCCCACACAAGCTGGTCCAAGCAACCTTGGAGAGGCATCATGTGCCAGGCCAGGTCGCAGAACTCATTATGGACTACTACAATCAGTTCAGTATGAGAGTGTCAGCAGGGCTTGTAACATCAGATTGGCACAGAGTCGAGGTTGGGATCATCACAGGCTGTACCATCTCCGTGATCCTTTTTTCCTTGGCAATGAACATGCTAGTTAAGTCTGCTGAAACTCAGTGTCGGGGGCCAAAGACTGCAACGGGAGTGCGGCAACCACCAATCAGGGCATATATGGACGATCTTACCATTACCACTGAGTCAGTACCAGGAAGCAGGTGGATTTTGTAAGGGCTGGAAGAGCTGTGTAGATGGGCAAGGATGAGGTTTAAGCCAGAGAAATCGCGGTCACTGGTGCTGAAGAGGGGCAAAGTTGTGGACAGGTTCCGCTTCAGCATCGGTGGGGCACCAATCCCAACTGTCTCTGAAAAAACAGTGAAGAGCCTTGGCAAGGTGTTCAACAGCAGCCTTAAGGATTCAGCATCCATTCAAGAAACCTGTCAGGAGCTGGAGAGCTGGTTGAGAACAGTGGACCGGTCTGGGCTACCCGGGAAGTTCAAGGCCTGGATTTATCAACATGGCATTCTTCCCAAAGTGCTGTGGCCTCTATTCATCTACGAGGTTCCAATTTCGATCGTGGAGGGCCTAGAGAGGAAGGAAGGTTAGCAGTTTCCTCAGGAGGTGGCTGGGTCTGCCTAGGAGTCTTAGTAGCATCGCTCTCTATGGACGCAACACCAAGCTCCAACTGCCTCTGAGATCACTAGAGGAGGAGTTTAAGGTGACAAAGGCAAGAGAAGTGATGATGTACCAGGACTCCAGTGACCCTAAGGTGGCCCAGGCAGGGGTCAGAGTGAAAACCGAGAGGAAGTGGAGAGCTGATGAAGCTGTTACACACGCTGAATTGCGGATACGACACAGAGCCCTGGTCGGAGCAGTGACACATGGTAGGGCTGGTCTGGGAACATGTACAACGCCACAGTCTGAGAAGGTCAAGGGGAAGGAGAGATGGCGATTGGTGCAGGAGGAGGTGAGGGCAGAAGTGGAGGAGAGGAGGAGCAGCAGAGCGGTTGGCCTAAGGCAGTAGGGTGCCTGGACAAGGTGGGAGCAGGCCATGGAATGAAAAGTCACATGGGCAGAGCTCTGGCGGGCAGAGCCGCACCGAA
>CM045742.1:43932500-43960000 GCA_024760905.1 Plotosus lineatus
TTGATCTCAAACCCTCTTCTCTAACCACTAGGCCACAGCTGCCATGTGGGCTTCATGGGTGGCATTCTGTAGTGGTTAGTGTCTCCACTTCACAATAAAAAAGGTCTTGGGTTCAAGTCCCGAGCTCATGCTGTGGGTTGCTTCCTAATACTCTGGTTTTCTCTCGCTGTTCAAAAACATGCACAGTAGGATAATTAGCTGTTCCAAATTGCTCCAAGGTGGTAGTGGAAATGGTTGGCTGTGCTGACCTGCAATATTCTGGGCAGCTATTCAAGGTGTACATTGCCTTTGCAGAGTCGGGTAAGATGGGCTTCAGCTGCTCTGTGACCTTATTTGGATCAGGAAATGGATGAATGGATGGCTCATGGTTAACTCATTTGTATTCCTAAAAATACATAATAAAGCAGGGGCAGTGGTGGCCTTTCATAGGGCGCTGTATCACCGATTCCAAGGTCAGAGGTTCAAGTCCCACTATCACCGGGTTGTCACTGCTGTCCCCCCAGTTCAGCTAACTGGGTTATCAAAGGCTGACCATGTCTCTCACTGTCTGTGGTGGAGGTTCATCTGAAACAACCATTGCTGACTTTCGTAAAAAGGTGCAGCATAGCCGTCAGCGTGTTTCTGCCCTGCGATGATCTAGTGAGCCATCCAAGGTGTAATCTACTCTCGCCCAGAGTCGGCTGAGATGGGCGCCCCCCTTCCTGCGACCCAAATTAGGATTAAGCGGCTTAGAAAATGAATGAATATCAAAGCATTTTTTCTTCAGTGTCCCAGAAGTCGTCCTTAAACCGACTTGATCCTAAATTAATGACGAATATCCCGTCGTGAACTCACACAAGATCCAAATAAAATACAAACGGCATCGAAAGTTGGCCCGACTCTAACTTATCTGCTTCAGCTCGTTACCTCATTATCCATGAACAAGATCGGAATCAGACGAATTAAAATCGACCAGGAGACACGCAGAGCCACAGACTGACTCATCAAGACATGTTTCTGGCCGCTCGAGCAAAGCCGATCTGTTTCTGTTTCTCTGACCGGCCCCTCGGAGTTAATAAGAGCCTGGATCGATCGCACTCTCGCTTCCCACAGCAAACAGAGACAGTCTTTTATGATCCAGAGCTGTGGGTTTCATCTGATCGAAATTTGGTGACAGGGAGGGAAAATTCTATAAAGGTGTCGTATCTGAAGTTTATCACCTGACACAACCGCCCACTAAACACACACACACACACACACACACACACACACACACACACACACACACACACACAGAGCCCTAATGCTCCTGGTGTTTCATGTATATGCTTGCTCACACTTAATCGACCTTTTAATGTCTTTGTGTTACAGTAAATTCACTGTAATGTGGTGGGGAAAAAAAAAAAACTTTGGTATTTATTCCCTCGGTATCAGTCAGTCTGATTGGAGGAACGGTGTGCCAGTCTTAATGGAGATGGTGTGGCCTCTGTGGTCATCAGTCTTATTGAAAGTGGTGCAGCCTCGACACTTCTCAGTCTTAGGGAAGTAGGCATGGTATCTGTACCTAACAATCACATGGCTTCTATACCAACTAGTCTCAGGGAAAGAGGTGTGGCCTCAGTACCTGTCAGTCTCAGTGAAGGAGGTGTGGCCTATGTACATGACAGTCTCAGAGAAGGAGATATGGTTCCTAAACACATCAGCCTCAAGAAAACAGGCACAGCCATTGTACCTCTCAGTCTCAGAGAAAGGGGTGTGGCCTCAATACCTGTCAGTAAAGGAGGTGTGGCCTCCATACCTGTCAGTCTCAGTGAAGGAGATATGACTCCTACACACATCAGTCTCTGGGAAAGAGGCATGGCTGCTGTACCTGTCAATTTCAGGTAAGAAGGTGTGACCTCTGTACCTGTCAGTCTCAGGGAAGAAGGTGTGGCCTCTGTACCGGTCAGTTTCACTGAGAAAGATATGACTCCTACAACCACTAGTCTTAAGAAAGAGGGTGTGGCCTATGTACATGTCAGTCTCAGTAAAGGTGTGACTTAATTGTAGCTGCTATACTATTCAGTCTCAG
Source organism: Plotosus lineatus (assembly GCA_024760905.1). Lineage (NCBI taxonomy): Eukaryota > Metazoa > Chordata > Actinopteri > Siluriformes > Plotosidae > Plotosus > Plotosus lineatus. The sequence goes on from CM045742.1 coordinate 43,934,551, forward strand.
TGGAGGAGGTGAAGCCTCTATAGCTTTCAGTTTTAATGAAGAATGTGTGGCCTATATACATGTCAACCATAGTAAAGGAGGTGTGAAACCTTTACCTGTCAATCTCAGTAAAGGAGGTGTGGCCTCTTATTCTTTGAATTGATAATGTGTTAATGAATCAAGTCATGATTATGGCTGCATTAAACATGCATTAGTTTTCTATGGTATCATTTGAGTAGTTGTAAACACAACCAAATATAAACACACAAACACACACACACACACACACACACACACACACACACACACACACACACACACACACACACACACACACACACACACACACATGCAGGGTTAATGTAATAAAAGCAGAGAAACTTTGCGGTATTTAAGAAGCCGTACTTCATTCTGTAGGGATCAAGGACTGTCTGATGCTCATCTCCTTGATCAGACCAGGAGCAATCAATGTGTCTGCTTATCTTTGATTGGCTGACTTACCTCTTTGCCATGGCGACTATTTGCTGTCCTCCATTTAGATGAGCTGATAAGGATGACCTCAGTGAGAGGTGACCATTGGTTATGAGAAAATTTGGATCAGAATAGAGTGTCTCCATAAACCTATGAAGAATTATCTTTAGAATATAAAGAACCCATTAACTGAATATTCGCCATCTTAAGTGTACAGGTGCACATCGACTTTACAGGACACATTTAGAAATAATTATAATATTTAATCAGAATCTTCTTAACAAACAATTGAAATGTAAAACCTCCTGCAGCACTGGACATTTACTTCAGGTGATACTTTTAATAACAGAGCAGAAGAAGCAGGTGAGAAAGATAAGGGAGGAGCCAAAGAAGAGGGCGTGTCTTTTGATTAGCTTTGAGAATTCCTCCTCAGTGATTTTAAAAATGATGCATGAAAGATTGAGCACGCTGAAAAGATACAAACGCAAAAGGTTTAATTGTCCAGTTGCTGTGATGTCTGGAATTTCATTGGACAGTGTTATTTTGGAAGCGAGTTTTAACTCGAGCACGCCATAAATATTTTAGCAGATTTTTTTCCTTCTTTTCTGCTGCTCAACAACCTCAAAGCAGATTTCTTAAAAGCCTGTCACAAAGATATGAAGTAATGAGTCCTATGATGTTTGTTTGTCTCTATGGGCAACACACCCACACAGCCACACCCACCCACTCACCCACCCACACACACACACACACACACACACACACACACACACACACACACACCCACTCACCCACCCACCCACACACACACACACACACACACACACACACCCACACCCTCACCCACACACACACACACACACACACACACACACACACACACACACACACACACACACACACACTTTGACATTTTTTAGAAACACTGGGCTTCATTCTTCAGTACTTTTTACCTAATTTTTTTTTTTCTTATTGTTATTTGTTTCAATATAAAGATCTTAAAGAAAGTTGACAATAGATCCAAGCAAAGTCAATCAACAATCAACAATACATGCAATGAAAAACTTCCAGAGGCGGGGTTTTTCTGCATGATATGAAGTGGGCTTGGTTTGAACTGAGCTGAACTTCTACACAGTGCAAGTCGAGTGATTACCAATCAGAAGTTAAAGATACAATTGATTGACAGATGGCGTCAAATGCAGGGTTCACTTTTAACCATTTTGCGTGTGAAGCATGAACGCTAATTAAATGTATCTGCTCACATCAGCATGGAAGAGCAGCTCATTATTGCCATGGCTCAGTATCCTGTGCTTTATGACTGCACACAGAAAGTCTATAAAGATGATAAGCTGAATAGTACATTCTGATTATTTGTGGGCCCACCGCTGTATGCGGCTCTTCTAGCTGTGTGCAGGTGAAAGTACCAAAGTACTGCTGAAAACACACTTCATCTAAATGGAGCTCCTGAATAAGCCTATTGTTCTCCCTGTGATGATACCGGGCTTGTATTGTTTGGTGAACCCAGCAGGGGCAGTGACATCGCTGCTACCTTTTTTCTCAAATACAGAGCAGAGATGGCAAGGAGAGCAAACTGCTCTCAGTTCATGATTCTAAAACATTTTCTGTTCTATACTCGCTGTGTGATTAAAAATACTACTACTAATAATAATCTATATCCACTGTCCCCATAATTATTAGCACCTCTGGTTATGATGTGCTCTTTAGCTTCAAACAAAATTATTATTATTTTTTCTGAAATAATAATAAAAAAAGAAAATGCAACATTTGATTCAAGTGCATTTATTCAGTGTGAGGAAAACCCCATATTAAGAAATGATTCTTTTACATCAACTCATGTGTGCCACAATTATTAGACCCCTGATGTTAATATTTTGTACAACCGCTGTTTACCAACAAAGGAGCACCTAATCTTCTCATATAATGTTTCACAAGATGAGAGAATACAGAAAGTGGGGTGGTTTCCTCTCTGCACAATCTCTCTAAATCATCCAGCGACCTGGTTCCTCTCCCCTGCTCTCTCCTCTTCAGCTCACTCCACAGGGTTTCAATGGTGTTCAGGTCTGGGGACTGAGATGGAAATGAGAGGAGCTTGATTCTGTGTCTGGTGAACCATTTCTGTGTAGATTTGTCCACATGTTTAGGATCGTTTTGTCACTACAAGATCCAGTGATGGCCCGTCTTCAGTTTTCATGGCAAGCCCAAGAGATACTGATTTAAAATGTCCTGGATATTCAAAGAGTTCATGATGCCATGCAGCCTAACAAGGTTTCCAGGGCCTCTGTAAGACAAACAGACCGACAGCATCACCGATCCTCCCCCAGACTTCACAGTGGGCATGAGGTGTCTTTCTGAATTGTCATCTTTTTTGTTCCGCCAGGCCAACTTAGAGTACATATTTGTTTCCAAAAACTTCTATCTTGATCTCATCTGATCAAAGCATATGGTCCCAGTTGATTGTCCCAGTATGGCTTAGTGAACTCCAGACGTTTGTGTTTATGACTGTGAAAGAAAAGGTTTTTTTTTTTTTTTTAATTACTTTATTTATTTATTTATTTTTTCTGCATGCCTCCCAAACAGCTTGTTGGCCTGCAGATGGAACCTGAAGGTTGTTTTGGAGACTTTGTGACCACAAGATGCTCCCATTCGCTGCAATTCTTTAACAGTGAGCTTAAGAGAACTTTTTATTTCTGTTACCGTCCTCCTCAATGTGCATGGTGGCAAAATAAATTTGTGTCTCTGTCCAGGCTTGTTTACCACTGTTCTGGTTGTTTTAGACTTCTTAATGATTCCTCTGGTGGTAGATATGCGCAGGTGCAGGTAAGGTTTCCTTGTAGCCATTCCCTGACATGTGACGGTTGAGACACATGCGCTTTACCTGGATGTTGTGTTCCTTTATCTTTCCTATGTTGAAGAAGGGATAAGAGAAATGGCCTCTGTGTGACATCATATTTATTCCCCAGGGAAACCGGAAGTGATGAATTAATAATTAAATATTCCAAGATACTCTGATCAACTTTGTAAACTGTTGTAGAAATAACATAAATACTTCAGGTATATTTACTTCGAGGGAATTTCCAATAATTGTGGAATAAGTAATTTTAGGAAAAATAATTATTTCTTAGTCAGGGACTTTTTTCTCTTAAAATTCACTTGAATTGAATTTGACATTTTTATACAATTTTCAAATGTAATTTATTTTAATGCTTTTAACACATCTGAACCAGGGGTGCCAATAATTATAGAAGTGTAAGTGTATGGCAGTGTATGATGATAATATGATTTTAAAAACTCACACAATAAGGTCACGATAATAAGGGTTCTCATCTCATGGATCTGCTGCCGGGAAGTGCGGCACCGCTTCGTTTCATTTGGAAAGATTTTGATGCAAGAAAGGTGTGAGGTGGTTACCTGGACAATTAGACCTGAGAGGTGAAGTGATTAAACTTTCTGGCCAGGTAATGACACGTGTCCCTCAGTGGTGAGCATGTTGTGTGTCTGGTCTCTGCCCTCCCTATGAAATATTTAAGTAGCCAATAAGCTCATGGTAGTCAGTACATCTGCTGGTACCTGGTTGGAGTGTTAGATATGGGTCGACAGTGCAGGCTTAAGGTGTTTAGGACTCAACCTTCACTTGCTCAATTGAAAGATCGGAGATCCAGATAAGCCGCACTTTGTCTCACAGGCATCATACATCACTTGCAACAAGTGCCTACATTTTCTAATAAAAGTGGTGGTTGCGTGTCGGTTCTATTTCTGTGCAACACTTCAAGATTTTGAACATCTTGACACTCTAAAATGAGTGTCTACTAATTTATTTTTTGTACAATGCTAACCTATAAACTGTTACTTAAAGCCATGCTAGCATTTTAGCTCCAGCACAAAGAAAAGAAGAAACTGTTTGAATTATACTCTTTGCTTTGGCTTTAATGTGAAATAAAGTAGCACGAATTGAATTTACTCCAGTCTTGACAGCTGCACATGTTCTGTTACTGAGTGTTTTCCAGATACAGGTGCCAGTCAATAGCAGGGGGTCTGAAAACACAAACTTACACAGGCTGAGATGTCGTCAACATCAGTGTCATCGTCATGGTTCATGTTCTGGTGAAGGTCAAAATCAGACACTAAATTAAAATCAGAATGGTAGCATCAGAAAAAAACAAAAAAACAAAAAACAAAACAAAATGCTGATCTAAAAAGACTGGGTTGTGCTTTTAATTGTGATTTAAAAATAAAATAAACTTCATACTAAAGAAATAAATAAATTTTAAATATATCTGTGTCTTGTTGAGGAGAGAGGGAAGGATGGAGCGGGAGATTGACAGGTAGATCAGTGTTTGCTGTAATAGTCCGTCATGGTGAAGAGGGAGCTGAGCCGGAAGGAAACGCTTTCAGTTTATCAGTTGATCTATTTTCCAACCCTCACCTACCATCACGAGCTTTGGCTAGTGACAGGAAGAACCTTTCAATTCAGTTTTATTTGTATGTCGCTTTTTACAGTTTACAATTGACATTGTCGCAAAGCAGCTTTACACAGTAAAAGTTTAAAATTATATAGGAATTGAAACATTTCCTATAAACCCTACCCATCCCTGATGAGTGTCGCCCATAATAAAGGTTTTCAAGTTAAAACTCCCTCAGTAGATGCAAGGAAGAAACCTTGAAAGGAACCAGATCCAGAAAGGAAACCAGTCCTCATTTGGGTGGAACCATAAAGATACCGACTATATATATGAGAGATTTTATTACAGTCCAACATGTAGTCCGGTTGGTTCTACAACTTCATCGTTCATTTTCTGTAACCGCTTAATCCTAATTAGGGTCACAGGGAGGCTGGTGCCCATTCCAGCTGACTGCGGGTGAGACCTTTGATAACCCATTTAGTTTACTGGTGGGACAGCGGTGACAGCCCAGTGATAGTGGGACTTGAACCCCCGATCTTGGAATCAGTAATCCAGCACTTTATGAAAGGTCACCACTGCCCCCTGCTGTATTACGTATTTTTAGGAATATAAATAATTCCACCATGATCCATCCATTCTTCCGTTTCCTGATCCAAGATGAGAACTCCAGCCAACATCAACACAACAGAATAAACCACAGGACTCAGAAAGCAGAAGTATCAAGATGATCACTGGCATCCCAGAAGCAGCATGTTTACCTCAACAAAAACACAGAGAGAGAGAGAGAGAGAGAGAGAGAGAGAGAGAGAGAGAGAGAGAGAGAGAGAGAGAGAGAGAGAGCAAGAATAGTGTAATGGAAATAGAAGATTTTATGATTTCTGAGTGAAGTACAGACTCCAGCATGACGGGCTATGTAGCAGAATTAAAAGAGAGAGAACCAGAAGAAAGACAGACATGAGGGCACCCGCTACATTGGGGCAATCAGCCACTCCACTGTCAACAGACCTGGGTAAGCATGTAGAATGAGAGAGTGACATCATCCCAACATCACAGTTTACCAGAACGTTGTATGCCTGAGACCCCCAGATCCACTCCTTTACATAATAAAAGCCTTTTAACTAAATTCTCCACTAAACAAGTAAGATGTCATCCTCGTGTTAAACACAGAGACCGTGTCTGAGTCCCCAGCATTAACTGTAAGGTTATGCCATAACTGTGGGGCTTTAAAAGAGAACTCCACCCCCTGCAGTAGTTTTCATTATTTGAGGTATCACTAAACATCCTGTACCTTAAGATCTAAGGGGCATGTCAGATCATAAACAACAAGAAGTTCTCTAAGATAATGCAGTGTGAGACCATTCAATGCTTTATTGGATAAATGTAATATTTTATATTCAATGTGAAACGTAACTGGGAGTCAGTGCAGGGTAAATAAGGCGGGGTGATATGCTCGTATCTTCTGGTTTTAGTAATGACTCTCACTGTTGCATGGACTAACTGGAGCTTGTTTATGCTCCTGTTAGAACATCCAGACAGGAACACATCACAATAATGTAATCTCGAGGTAACAAAAAGGCATAAACAAGTTTTTCCACATCATGCACTGACATCATATACAGTATATTTGTTCTATTTTAGCAACATTCCTGAGATGAAAGAAGATGACTTGAGTAATATTATGAGCTTCAAATGAAACACCAGCATCAACAATCACTCCAGGGTCTTTTACAGCTTCACATGATGAGACTGAAACACCATCCAAACTTATTACATCACCAGAAACCATATTTCTATCTGCTTGAGATCTTATCAGAGTTTAAAAGGAGGAAGTTAGTGAGCATCCAGTGTCTCATTAATATTTCTAATCTGTGTATCATTGGCATAACAATGAAAACTGATACCATGATCACGAATGATATTACCCAAAGGGAGAATGTATAGAGAGAATAGCAACAGGTCTATGACCGAACCTTGTGGAACACCAAACTTAATATTAGAACATACAGAGAAATCACCATTTATATCTTAAATAAACCTCATGTTAAATAAGTTAAATAAATAAACTTAAATAACTTAAAGTTAAATAAGATTTAAACCAGTAGAGGGCAGTTCCCTTAACTCCAACAACATTTTCTAATCTGTCAAGGAGAATCATGTGATCAATAGTGTCAAAGGTTGCACAAGCAGGGAGACACAGCCATGGTTGGAGGCCACCAGTAGGTCATTTCCCACCTTAACGAGGGCTCTCTCTGTGCTATGATGAAGCCTAAATCCTGACTGATACATTTCATGAATGTTATTCCTACAAAAATATGAACATAACTGCTGCGCTACAGCTTTTTATAAGATCTTAGAGATTAATGGGAGGTGCGATCTTGGTCTGTAGTTGAACAGCTAATTTGGGTCGAGTTCAGGTTTTTAATGAGAGGTTTGATAACAGCTAGTTTAAACGATTTCGGTACATATCCAGTGCTGAGAGAAGAATTTATTACATTTAATAAAAGGCCAATCACTTCTGATTGTATCTGAAACATGGAGGCACTGGATCAAGCACACAGGATGATGATTGATGAGGAAATTAATGAGATTAGTTCTGTGTTTTGAACGGGACTAAAACACTCGAGGTGTGAATCTGATAGTGATATATTATTATTTACTGTTTTAGTTACTTACATTTCTGTATTGAAATTTAGGGAATCAATTTTTGCCTGATACTTTCAATGTCAATTTTCAGTTTCATTATTAATAATGACTCTGTTAGTTAATTTTTTGATAGATTGTATTAATCATGTAAGGGAATTCATTTCCTCTGCATTTTATCCAAAGTAAGAGCATCCTTCCCGCACACCACCCACCCACCCTCCCACCCACACACACACACACACACACACACACACACACACACACACACACACACACACACACACACACACACACACACACACACACGAACCCCCCCCACACACACACACACATACATACACACTTGGAGCAGTGGGCCACCATGCACATAGCGAGCGGAAGTTAGATGCCTTGTTCAAGGACGCCTTCTGCCATTTATGTGGAGGAAGGTAAGGTGCAGTGCACTTCCCCACTGCCACATTTTCTCTGCTGGTTTGGGAATAGAACCAGCAACCTTTCATGCCCATACCCTACCTTTAGGCTACTGCTTCCCGCAACTGGGTGATAGCAGTGATATTGGTGATGTGGCACCGTAATTTATTGAGGTTCTGTGGAGGCGGGTACACGGGCCAACTATCCAAGACATGCCCTATGCCTCTGGGATTCTTCTTAGGTAGGAGCACTGTTTAAATTATTTGGAAAAAAAAAGTGTGTGTGTGTATATATATATATATATATATATATATATATATATATATATATATATATATATATATATATATATATATATATAGAGAGAGAGAGAGAGAGAGAGAGAGAGAGAGAGGATTTTCTGAGTAGATCCTTCCATAGGAGAGTGCTCAATACTTATATATATATACAAAAGCTAAACAAGGCAGATAGTAAAAGTACAGTGTTGGGTCTAAAAGCCATACTGGGGTGGTGTCAGTGTGGTATTATTGGAAGATGTCAAAGTTTTCAAAGTTTTCGAATCTTGTTTAATAATAAACTCTGGATTACAGAACGGATCAAGTGCACTGGGTGAGATTGGTACATATTTATAAATACAAGTAAATACAAGTGATCACAATGATGGCCCAAATCAGGCTGTAGCGACCTTGACCTTTGATCCATGACCTCTAAAATGTAATGAGTGCATCTTTTGGCAAGCTTGATCCCTTAAGTTTTTTTTTTAAAGATATCCTGTTTAAAGAATGGCCTTGATGGACGTATGGACAAGCTGAAAATTAAAATATCTTCGCCAGTTGTGGTAATCACTGGCATAGAGACATAACATTATTCCTTAAAATATAGAAATGAGATTTACTTTCAGCTTTTTCCCTTTATCAGGAGTCGCCACAGCGAGTGATTCGCACGTTTGATTTGGCAGAGGTTTTTACGTCGGATGCCCTTCCTGACACAACCCTTTAGCGAGGGACAGAAACATGCTGACGGCTTTGCAGCTCCTCTTTAAGAAAGTCAGCAATGGTTCTTTTACATCAACCTCTCACCATAGACAGTGACATGGCCGGTCTTTGATAACACAGTTAGTGCACTGGAGGGACAGTAGACCTCTTCAAATTTGACTTTTTTCATCAAACATATGCAAACTGATATTTTTCCCATTCTCCAAGGTTGAAATTGACTAAATATACCAGTTACTTTGATCTTGGACCATGGCTATGCCTGCCCCAAGAGCTATGTAATTTTATTGTTGACGTTTTTCAAAAACGCTGAAATATTCGGGATATTATTTCTTTGTTTCCATTGTAGCTTCCCAGGGATTGATGCTATAGCATTAAAAGTGGTACCAAATGCTACCAATAAAATTTTCTTGACCAGTTTACCACTACGTTGTTGTCTTCTAGATGCCATGATGTCAGCAGTTCACAAATCTTAATCTTAACTGACAATCTAAAATGAAGAGAAAAAAACATAATTAGTGAGAATATGTGATTGTGATATACTTGCATTAAGAGTAACATTTTTGAGACAAAGTTATGTATCGTATGTCACCCTTTCGAAGCACAAAAAATAGGTATTTATTAGTTAAAATTTACACAGGTGTTCATGTGTTTACTACCATATGCAAGAAAATTTTATTGGCTTTCATTTGGTACCACTTTTAATGCTATAGCATCAACCTCTAGGAAGCTACAATGAAAACAAAGACATAATATCCCGAATTTTTTAGCGTTTTTGAAAAATGTCAATAATAAAACTACATGGCTCTTGGGGCAGGCATAGCCAAGGTCCAAGATCAAAGTAACTGGTATATTTAGTTAATTTAGACCTTGGAGAATGGGAAAAATATCAGTTTGCATATGTTTGATGAAAAAAGTCAAATTTGAAGACGTCTACTGTACCACCTTCACTGTGATTGATAGGTTTAGAGGCCACACCTTAAATAAGACTGGCAGGTACAGAGGCCATAGCTCCTTCACTGTGATTTATAGCTACAGAGGCCACACCTTCTTCATTTAAACTGACAGATACAGAGGCCATAACACCCTCAGTGTGACTGATAGTTAAAGAGGCCAGGCCATAACCCCCTCACTGTAACTAATAGGTTTAGAGGCCACACCTTCAATAAGACTGACAGGTACAGAGGCCACACCTTCTTCACTGAGACTGACAGGTACAGAGGCCATAACCCCCTCACTGTAATTGGTAGGTTTAGAGGCCACACCTTCAAAAAGATTGACAGGTACAGAGGCCATACCCAATCACTGTGATTGGTAGCTCAGTTTGGTGTGATATATTTGAATCAGAGGAGCTGGAGAATGATCAGGGTGGATTTCTAGGCATACAGAAAATAAACTAAAATACAAGCGCCTCGACAACCAGCGGCTTTGGATGTGATAGAATAAAGCATGAGGTGTTCTTGTGTTGGTTTCCTCGTGTACACAGAGGCGGCGCTTTAATTAATCTCTGATCAGATAATATAGCAAAATCCCACAAGCCAACTAAGGCAATAAGATTTAATTTGAATAGTATTTTATTATTTACAAGCGCCCATGACTGCAGAGGATTAATTGAACTTTGGGTTTTAAGGGAGAACATGAGAGCGAGATATAAAGAGAGGGGATCGAGAGAGAGAGAGAGAGAGAGAGAGAGAGAGAGAGAGAGAGAGAGAGAGAGAGAAAGCGAGAGAGATGGGTTTGTTTACCAGGACAAGAGAATAAACATATTGTTTGGAAGTGGTTTGCTGTCCTGATGTTATCTCCATAATCCGTGCCTCAGAGAGACGGGTTAATTACTGTACAAGTGTTTTATGGAGTCGTCCGTTTCACGTAATCTCCAATTATACCTTCAGCAATTCAGCCATCAGCGCCAACAACTCCATCATCCTGATGGATACATGAAGGTGAGTATGAAGAGTAAGAGGGATGAAAAAATGAAGGAAAAAAAAAAGAAAGAAAAAACAAGACAGACTGAAACCGCGTGATCCTACCACAGTCACTGGAAGCTGGTACTTATATCAGACAACACATTGGATAAGGCTGGGTACACCCCAAACAACTTGCCAGACCATTGCAGAGCAATACACAGAACTATTCATCCCCATTAACCGCGGAAAGTGAGGGATCCCTGTACACTGAAGGGGGTATGGCTCTGTAAAAGTCCGTCTCAGTCAAGGTGAGGCCTTTGTAACTGTCAATCACACTAAAGACATTATGGCCTCTGTACCTGTAAGTCGTAGTGAAGGTGTGTCCTCTATACCTGTCAGTCTTAGTGAAGAAGGTGTGGCCTATGTACATATCAATCACAGTGAAGAAGGTATGGCTTCTATACCTGTCTGCCTTCGTGAAGAAGGCGTGACCACTGTACCTGTCAATCACAGTGAAGGAGGTATAGCCTCTGTACCTGTCAATCACTGAAGGTGTGGCCTCCAAACCTATCAACCATAGTGAAGGGAGTATGGCCACGGCACCTATCATTCTTACTTAAGGAGGTTTCACCTCTGCATCTGTTAGTTTCACTTAAACAGGTGTGGTCTTTCTGTTCGGAGTGTGTACATATTGGTGTGAATGTAAATATAAACATACTGGAAGAGAGTCACCTGGTCTGACTCAGCTGTGGGAGTCTGTAATTTTCCATAGAGGACTGGAGTTGCGCAATCCAACAGAGGGGAGGAGCAACACAGACATGTTGAGACATGTTGGCTTGTCTGAGCTTGCCTGGGCTTGTTCAGGCTTGTAGCAGAGAGAAAACAACTTGGTTTGGGGAATCTATATTAAGGACCGGTGGCCGACTGGCTAGAGTCTTGCAGTCTCCTCCAGTCTCTTACAGTCTCCTCTAGGCTCTTTGGGCAGATCAACCAAGGGGACACATCGCAGCGGATCATGGAACCACCGTTCGGGACTTCATCAACACAGTCCAGCATCCACGGTCACACACCGCCCACGAGGGATGGCAAGCCTTTCCCTGCCAGCACATGCGCCATCACTAAATTTACCCTGCTGCAGGGGCTTGGTGACTATAGGACCCTTGGTTTATTTGTACATGGTTTAGGTCTAAGTTGTACATAATGTGAATTTTGTCTTATTTTGGTCATATTATTAAATTGTACATAGTTAATGTTGTGGTCTGTTGTGCTTTGCTGGTTTCACAGGGCAATTTCAATCATCTAAATTCTCCTATCCGTAACACGTGGGGGCTCGTCTGATAGAATCCCTTAGGCAAACACTTTCTACTGGTCGATCTCAGTGAAGGAGGTGTGGCCTTTGTCCCTGCCAGCCTTAATGAAGCATGTGTGGTTTCGTTATATGGCACTTTAGCTTTAAATAAATATTTTCTTTTTTTTTTTTTAGTTTTTCTTTTTTCATTTTTTGTACAGAAGCTGAATTTTATACGAAGATATCCATCTCCATCTTTACTAAAAATGATGTGAACTCCTTGCGAATAAAGTATACTTCAACCCTCAGTGACTTCTTTAACTTTGTAATTTCAGCGTATAGAGTCTGGAGCCCTGTTTTAAATCCCATCACTCAAACTGCTGCCCCGCAGAGACGCTTTAACAGTTCGACCTTTTCTTAGCCTCAATTTCCACGCTTAATATCACGCGCACACATGGGCCGGTGCTCCGTTTCTGATGGGCCCTGATAGCAGACGCTTTATCTGTGCTCTGCATGTTGAGACTTTAATGATGAATGCTTAACTTTGTACTGTAGCTTTGCTGCAGAAATATTCACACCTGCTGCCTCTTCACCCTGATTCAAGTATTTATATCAAATGCGATGTCTTCATTTGCATTTATTTTGTAAGAATTTGATGTTTAAATGGCGGCACGGTGGCATCGTGGTGCACACGAAGGTCCTGGGTTTGATTCCTATTTTAGGCGTTTCTGTGTGGAGTTTGCATGTTCTCACCATACTTGTGTGGGTTTCCTCCAGGTTCTCCAGTTTCCTCCAACAGTCAAAAGACATGCACTTTAGGCCATATGGCTGCTCGGACTTGCCCCTATGTACGAGTGATGGGTGTGGATGGCTGCGTGTGTGTGTCAGGTCCACATCACTTAATAATCGTTTATACGTCACCCTATAGAAAGATATAAAATGCTGAATATTAAAATTCCATCCATGAAGCCATATTCAAATTCTTTGTCACCCCTCGCCTACCCGGACGCCCACGACTGAAGAGAGACGAACAGCTGCACGCATACATTACCCTCCTCTATCCCCGGCTGTGTGGCTCGCGTGAACTTAACCAGCTTTCTGCTGTTCATTTGCTCTTATGAGCATTGATCTCACAGCGGTCCCCACCGGCTCGCGCCCACTCTGGCAGCTGTTTACGGCCTCTATTTTTAGCACAGCACCGCTCGATAGATTCGATTTGCAACCAGCAAACAAGGGAGAAATTTTTTTTTTTCCACTAAGTGCTTAGGGCTCTGTTGGCCCCTACACACACACACACACACACACACACACACACACACACACACACACACACACACATGTTCACACAAAAACAAAACAAAAAAAAATACTTTCAATCAATACTAGAATCTTCTGGCAAAAGAAAGCAAGATGGAAGCGGATGATCATTTCGTTATAAAAGGTGAACAATTACAAATTGCAACTGACATCATGCAAATTCAGGAGAACTTAAAGAAAAAAGTAAATAAACAAATAAATACATATTATGTGATACAATTATGAATCACCTCTAATATCAGTAGAAAGCATCAGGTTTTTTATTTTTTTATTTTATTTATTTATTTATTTTTTTAAGAGGATGAAATTGTTCACCAATTAAAAAAAAAATACACACACCCCAGGAGAAAAGGAAGAAAAGTAATATTTTTATTTCATTATAGTATTTACTTTTGTAATAAATAATGTATTCTTGGGGAAATTTGGTGTAATATTGTATTTTGGTGTGAGTCAGAGTGAGCCGTTTGGAGCCGCCTTCGTAAACATGCAATAATAACCATCCTCCATCTCATTTAAATATTCATTCATTTATTCATGACATTTAAATATTCATTCATTTTCTAAGCCACTTAATCCTAATTAAGGTTGCGGGGAGGCTCAAGCCCATCTCAGTCGACTCTGGGTGAGGGCACAGTACACCCTGGACAACTCACCAGGCCATCGCAGGGCGGAAACACGCTGACGGCTATGCAGCACCTATTTACAAAAGTCATCAGTCGTTCTGTTACATGAACTTCTCACCATAGACAGTGAGGGACATTTCAGGTCTTTGATAACCCAGTTATCGGTACTGGGGGGACAGCAGTGATAACCCGGTGATAGTCAGGCCAACATTGGCAACAAATTTTCTCCTCCATTTTCATGATGCGGTCTTTGATAAATTAACCCTGAGTAAAAGGTTTGCAGTGCAGGGCAATCAGCGCTGCCACGCCGTAAGTCGCCTTTGAGTTTTTTCACCCGGCTCACGGATTACCGTTACAGTGTTACCATGTTACAGTGAAAAAAATACTCCAGTCTTTTCCACTTTTTGTGAAAGTGGCAGTCCACACGCTTAACTTTCCTGTTGTTGTAGTTACAGTCAGCATTTTTGAAATGGGCTGGGAAGGTTCACTCCAGGTTCACGTGGTGAGAGTTCGGCCACGAGTCCGCTGCGCTCTTCTGCTGAAACATAAAATAGCTTTTTTTTTTTTTTGCATGCATGTATTTTATATTATTATTGATTTTATCACGGAGGCTGCGAGAAGGTGGAAATTTGAACACGGGCTGCAATTGGACCCCAAGCAGCGTTCAAATTTCCAACGGCCGGTGGCCTCTGATAAAATCAATAATAATATAAAATGCACATGGGCCGCAGGAGGCGGAAATGCCTACTCTAACCCTTCATACCACGAAGCAGACGGGGTAATCACTGCATTTATGTGCCACCCATAATTTATACATTTTATTGGTAATAACATCGAATAGAAAAATGCTTCTTTTAAAATAAAAGAAACTAAAAAGAAAGATGTGTTTTAAATAAATATATAAATAAATAAAAATAAAGGAATTTAGCAGAGGTGTGATAGGTGAGCCGTGATACAGACGGCTATTACTGAATTTAGAATCTGGTCAAATTTTCCACATTTACATCACTGACATAAACCTAGTCGATGATGATGATGATGATGATGATGATGAGGATGATGATGATGATGATGGTGGTGGTGGTGGTGGTGGTGGTGGTGGTGGTGGTGGTGGAGGTGGTCCCGATTGCTCCACTGCGATGCCCTGCTGTAGTCACATAGCTTCATTCATTCATTTTATGACCCGCTTAATCTTAATTAGGGTCATGGGGATGCTGGTGCCCATCTCAGCCGACTCCGGGTGAGGGCAGAGTACACCCTGACAGGTTGCACGGTGACAGTTATGCAGCTCCTCTTTACGAAAGTCAGCAACGGTTCTTTTACATGAACATTTCACCACAGACAGTGAGAGACACAGTTGGCCTTTGATAACCCAGTTAGCTGCACTGAGGGGGAGACAGCAGTGACAACCTGGTGATAGAGGGGCTTGAACCCCTTACCTTACTGCCAGGCCCCGACTGAGCCAGTAACATATATTTTAGAATGAAATCAGTTGAAAGTTTGTTCATCTTGGTGGACACTTTGCTTTGCAGACCTTTGGAATTGTACGATGTCAATGACTGATGAAAGATTTGCTTTTCTCCCTTCAGGTCCTACAGTACTTCCACCATTGCTCTCAGTCTTTCTCCTGCTCAGAGTGCAGTAATTAATAAAGCATTTCCAGGCAACCCCCAGTAATTAAACTTCTCTGTAGTGACCTCTTATCAACTGGACTCCAACTGGACCGATCGTAGCCTATTTGATTGATGGAGCTTGGGCCTGGTGCGTGGTCTGACTCAGCACCGCTTCGAAAGCAATCGCTCCCAGACACAGATATCAAGCATCTAATTTACTAACACCGTGCCTCTCGCACAGGCTCTTTCCCTTTCACTTAAAACCCGCTGTTAGTATTTGTTGAAGCCGCGCACTGGAATGTGACGGTATTTTTAATACTGACCTCAGTACAAATGTATTTATTTCATCACGTCACCAGATTTCATCAATGAATGTTATGCTAACTGTGATGCTATTTAACACACAGAATACAAGAAATACAGAAGGACCCCATTATTACGTTCCTCCCCAAGCTGCAGATCCTGAAAATCCCCGAGTTATTGATGAGGTTTTTAAAACCCTATGTATGACGTTACATGTGCGAAAATCTGCTTGTTAAACCCATTCTCTCGCCAGTCTTACTCATTAATACAGTAATAATGCACAAACATGCAGTAATGATTAATTCAAACATTTTAATTTTGTACTGTGATAATATTTATGAATAAATAAAGTGCTTAGGTTCCTTACCAGAAGCTAGAGAAGATGAGGGGCGAGTGAGTGACATCATAGCGCTTAAATAATCATTAAAAACACACGAACAAAATGTGAATTCACAATTCAAGCAATCACGTTGATGACATGTGCGCGAAGGAGAAAAAAAAAAGAGGTGTCCACATCATCTGCAACCAATCAGCAGGAGGGAGAAACAAAAGCTCTCAGCCATTGGCTAAATTTGAATCACGTGCCAGTAATTTCCGGGGCTGCCGCTAATCCACAAGTATGCGGGGCCGTGACCGGTGAACCGCAAATGGGCGGGGCTTACTGTAGACTTTTATTAAAATTCATACTAATTTTTCTTTGAATGCAGCCATGAGGCGGGGGGGGGCACGAACCAGTGTCTCTCCCTCTTATGCCGGTCCCAAGCCCGGATAAATGCAGAGGGTTGCGACAGGAAGGGCATCCGGCGTAAAACTTCTGCCACATTTAAAAAATGCAAATGATCAAAACAAAATTCATACCGGATCGGTCGAGGCCCGGGTTAACAACGACCGCCATCAGTGCTGTCAACCAACAGGGTGCTGATGGAAATTGGACTACTGTTGGTCGAAGACGTCGAAGAAGGAGAGGCGGGAGGCGTGTCCGTAGGCAGAGAGAGAAGAGGAAATGTGTGAGCCTAGGACTGAGAGTAGGGACTTTGAATGTTGGAACTATGCAAGGAAAAGATAGGAGCTGGCTGACATGATGCAGAGGAGGAAGGTGGACATACTGTGTGTTCAGGAGACAAGGTGGAAAGGTAGAAAGGCTAGAAGCTTAGGAGCAGGGTTTAAACTGTTTTATCATGGTGTGGATGGGAAGAGAAATGGAGTAGGAGTCATCTTGAAGGAGGGGTTTGTCAGGAATGTTCTAGACGTGAAAAGAGTGTCAGACAGAGTGATGAGTCTCAAGTTAGAAATTGAAGGCGTGATGGTCAATGTTGTTAGTGCTTATGCCCCACAGGCAGGATGTAAGCTAGAAGAGAAGGAGAGATTCTGGAGTGATTTAGATGAAGTGATGCAGAATACCCCCAGAGGTGAAAGAGTGGTCATTGGAGCAGACTTCAATGGACATGTTGGTGCAGGCAACAGAGGGGACGAGGAAGTGATGGGCAGGTTTGGTATCCAGGACAGGAACACAGAAGGACAGATGTTGATCGATTTTGCAAAAAAAGGATGGAAATGGCTGTGGTGAATACTTTCTTCAAGAAGAAACAGAAGCATAGGGTGACTTATGAAAGCGGAGGTAAGAGCACACAGGTAGACTACATCTTGTGCAGGCGATGTAATTTGAAGGAAGTCAGTGACTGCAAAGTAGTAGTTGGTGAGAGTGTTGCCAAACAGCATAGGATGGTGGTGTGCAGGATGACACTGATGGTGAGAAAAGGAAAAAAGGCAAAGGCAGAGCAGAAGACAAAGTGGTGGAAGCTGAAAAAGGAAGAGTGTCGTGTTGTCTTCAAGGAGGAGTTGAAACAGGCTTTGGGTAGTCAGGAAGTGCTTCCAGAGGACTGGACAACCACAGCCAATGTGATCAGGAGACGGGTAGGAGAGTACTTGGTGTGTCCTCTGGAAGGAAAGTAGATAAGGAAACTTGGTGGTGGAATGAGGAAGTGCAGGAGTGTGTACAAAAGAAGAGGTTAGCCAAGAAGAAGTGGGACATTGACAGGACCGAAGAGAGTAAACAGGAGTACAGGGAGACACAGCGTAAGGCGAAGGTAGCAGTGTCAAAGGCCAAACAGAGGGCGTATGATGACTTGTATGATAGGTTGAACAGTAAGGAGGGAGAAAATGATCTATACAGGTTAGCACAGCAGAGAAATAGAGATGGGAAAGACATGCAGCAAGTTAGAGTGATAAAGGACAGAGAGGGAAATGTATTGACTGATGACAGAAGTGTGCTGGGAAGATGGAAAGAGTACTTTGAAGAGCTGATGAATGAAGAAAATGAGACAGAAAAAAGAGTAGAAGGGGTGACCGTTGAGGAGCAGGAAGTAGCAAAGATTAGTAAGGGAGAAGTGAGGAGGGCATTGAAGAGGATGAAGAGTGGAAAGGCAGTTGGCCCTGATGACATACCAGTTGAGGTATGGAAGTGTCTAGGGGAGGTAGCAGTAGATTTTCTGACAAGAATATTCAACAAGGTCTTAGAAAGTGAGCTTGTGCCCATTTTTAAGAACAAGGGAGATGTACAGAGTTGTGGCAACTACAGAGGGATAAAGTTGATGAGCCATACAATGAAGCTATGGGAAAGAATAGTGGAAGCAAGACTAAGGGCAGAGGTCAGCATTTGTGAACAACAGTTTGGTTTCATGCCCAGAAAGAGCACCACAGATGCAGTGTTTGCTTTGAGGATGTTAATAGAGAAGTACAGAGAAGGTCAGAGGGAGCTGCATTGTGCCTTTGTGGATCTGGAGAAAGCCTATGACAGGGTGCCGAGAGAAGAACTGTGGTATTGTATGAGGAAGTCTGGAGTGACAGAGAAGTATGCAGTATGAGTATAAGTGGTGCAGGACATGTATGAGAGATGTAAGACAGTGGTGAGGTGTGCTGTTGGTGTGACAGAAGAGTTCAAGGTGGAGGTGGGACTGCATCAAGGGTCAGCTCTCAGCCCCTTCTTGTTTGCTATGGTGATGGACAGGCTAACAGACGAGGTTAGACAAGAATCTCCATGGACTATGATGTTTGCAGATGACATCGTGATCTGTAGTGAGAGCAGAGACCAAGTGGAGGAAAATCTAGAGAGGTGGAGGTATGCCCTGGAAAGGAGGGGATTGAAGGTTAGTCTTAGTAAGACAGAATACATGTGTGTGAATGACAAGGACCCAAGAGGAACTTTGAGGTTACAGGGGGCAGAGATAAAGAAGGTGGAGGATTTTAAGTACTTAGGCTCAACAATCCAGAGCAATGGAGAGTGTGGAAAAGAGGTGAAGAAGCGCGTGCAGGCAGGTTGGAATGGATGGAGAAAAGTGTCCGGTGTGATGTGTGATAGGAGAGTATCGGCAAGAATGAAGGGAAAAGTGTACAAGACGGTGGTGAGGCCAGCAATGTTGTATGGTTTAGAGACAGTGGCCCTGGAGAAAAAGACAGGAGTCAGAGTTGGAGGTAGCAGAGATGAAAATGTTGAGGTTCTCTTTGGGAGTAACGAGGATGGATAGGATCAGAAATGAGTACATCAGAGGGACAGCACATGTTAGATGTTTTGGAGACAAAGTCAGAGAGGCTAGATTGAGATGGTTTGGACATGTACAGAGGAGGGATAGTGAGTATATTGGTCGTAGGATGCTGAGGTTGGAACTACCAGGCAAAAGGCCCAGAGGAAGACCAAAGAGAAGATTTATGGATGCGGTGAAGGCGGACATGAAGGTCGTTGGAGTAAGAGTAGAAGATGCAGAGGACAGGGAGAGATGGAGGCAGATCATTTGCTGTGGCGACCCCTGAAGGGAACAGCCGAAAGGAAAAGAAGAATACTAATTTTTCTTTGGATTAACAATTTTTCTTCAAAATGTGCTCGGGACAGTCTTACTGCGTCCTCAAAAAATAAATAAACAAACAAACAAAAAAAAAACCTGAAGGAAGAATCCATAAATAAATGAAAAATGGAGAGAATGTTGTTAGTGAATTTTATGTATTTGGAACATGAGAGGACGATGTTCTCAGAGAATATCGACTGCTAAAGCATTTTATAATGTTTATTTACTACAGACTTACTAATGTACTCGTGTGGAGAAGAGCAGTATACATCAAGTATACAGTAATATATAGAGCCGGGCTTATCGATTGGCCGCCCCGGGAGCCTAGTCTGGCCAGGAGCTAATTTGAACGAGCAGTTTGAATTCACTACTCTGAACATATATGTCTTCATCAGGGCAGTAGTGATCTGATGGTACTATCCTAAGGTTGCTGGTTCATGTCCCACTATCACCTTGTTGTCACTGCTGCCCCCCAGTGCAACTAACTGGGTTATCAAAGACCGGCCATGTCTCTCATGGTCTACGGTGGAGGTTCATGTAATAGAACTATTGCTGACTTTAATCAAGAGGAGCTGCACAGCCATCAGCAATTTTTTATGCCCTTCGATGGCCTGGTGAACTGTCCAGTGTGTACTTTGTCCTTGCCCAGAAACAGCTGAGATGGGTGCTATGCTAATCTCCCAACAACCATAATTTGGTTTTAATGGTTTAGAAAATGAATGAATATATCATATATATATATATATATATATATATATATATATATATATATATATATAAAATCTTCATCTTCTTCCACTTGATCCAGAGTTGGGTCACAGGGACAACAGCTTCACAGTGAGATCAAGATGTCCCTCTGTCCAGCCACTTCCTCCTGCTCTTCCAACGGGAAACCAGTGTTTTCATTTCAGACTTTCTGAGAGATGTAGTCCCTCCAGCACATTCTGGGTCGGCTCTGGGGTCTCTTCCAGTTGTATATGCCAAAAAACCCCACACATCAGAGAAGAGACATTCGAATCAAGTTACCTGAGCTTCCTCAACTGGATCCTCTCAACGCAGAGCAGCAGCGCAGTTCGAAACAAAGCTCCTCCCTGATAACTCAACTTCTCACCCTATAGATCACTTCCTTCCACTTTATAGTGTAAACCGACATTTCTACTTTGTCACACCCCTGTTTACTCCCGTTTATCTCCTGTCAGGGAATGATGGCTGCTTTGTTTGTGTTTTGTTTTTTAAACCATAGCAGTGATTCTGCTGACACTTTTGGCCAGACTGACTGACTGTACATTAGCTAACAGCTTCAGGGTTAAGTGCTGGACAAAATGATACAATAGTTTGGCAATGGTGCTCATCAGGTGGCTTCGAATCCGTCATTGCTTAAGCGCCAGCCAGTGTGAGAAGAATCTGGCTGCTCAGGCTGGTGTAGCTTATAAACATAAAAACACCATCGTAACAGGAGTATCAACAGCAAGCCGGGTGGGGCGTGGGTGTTAGGGTGGGAGGGGTGTGTGGGTTCCTGGAGAACTGGAGACTACACCATGGTACATTTCCACCCCTCGGTCTCAGTATTTCATCCATCAGCTCAACACGCATTAGAAAAGCCCTGTTAGGTTCCCAGTGACTCAGCAACTTTTAGCTCTTTGCCTCCACATAAAGGCTCATTAAACTAAAAGCTTTACTGGCCCATCAAGAGTTCCTGCCTTTTCTTAACCAAGTACGCCCACTGCCTTGTTCCCTCCTTCCTTTCCTTCCTTTTCTGCTACTTCCTTCTTTCAGAGGACAGCCAGTTAGGGAATAGAGGAGACGACTGACTAATCGAACCCACCCACTCCTGATCTCTGAACCCACACCAGGATTAATGACTAGGCTCATTTTTAAAATTTTGTGTGTGTGTGTGTGTGTGTGTGTGTGTGTGTGTGTGTGTGTGTGTGTGTGTGTGTGTGTGTGTATGAGTGTGTGTGCGTGTGTGCATGTGTGTGTGCATGTGTGTGTGTGCGCGCGCGTGTGTGTGTGTGTGTGTGTGTGTGTGTGTGTGTGTGTGTGCGCATGTGTGTGTGCATGTGTGTGTGTGTGTGTGTGTGTGCGTTGTACTTCGCAGTAAATACACTTTGGCGGAGGTGCGATAAGGTTAATCTTGTTTTTTTTCTGCTTGGTCACACTTGTAAACAAGGCCAAGTCTTTTCTGGATGCAGGGAAATAAATGATGAGCTAAATGGACTGAAACAGCAGAGTCTTGTTACGACCGCAGGGCGTGAGGTGTGACCACGGCTAATGACTCAGATCATGAGCTACAATGGACCGCATTCATCCAACACAGTGTAGATTCAACACTGATCAACATTAACCATTATTTTACACATAATATGCATCTGCAGTGAAATGTATCTCGAATGTGCCATTTTTAATAAGAAGAAATAAATAAAAACAATTTCTGTTGGGTAAGAGGAATAAAATAATTAATATCATGACGGTTCAGTTGCTTTATTACAGCAGCAGCCTGTCACTGATTATTTTATTGTAACTTCACTACACATATACACTTATAACATTTATCCGATATTCTTATTCTGAGTGACTTCATTTTAAACCTCATGGGCTTTGGCGGTCCTGAGGCTTAAACTCATTCATAATTCATTTTCTAAGCCACCTAATTCTAACTAGGATTGGGGGGGGGGGGTCGTCATATCAGCTGATTCTGGGTGAGGACTCACCAACCCATAGTAGGGCCAAAACACACACAACCATACACACTCACACCTGTGGACACTATAAAATAACCAGTTAGCTGCTGCACCACATTGTACTTTATTACACCACACCATGCTGTACTATAAAATACTCTTGTATACTAATATATGTCTTCCAATACTATACCATAGCACAGTATACACTACTGCAGCACATTATACTGCACCATGCTATACTATTCTGTACTATACTATGCTTTACTGTACTATACCATTCTGTACTATACTACACTTTACTATGCTATCCTGTATTGTACTATGCTTGCTATATTGTGTGATACTGCACTATACTGTACTATACTGCATCATGTTGCACTATACCATGCTTTCCTATACTATGCCATGGCACACGATACAATACTGCAGCACATCAGACTGCACTTTACTATGCCATTCTGCACTATACCATGCTTTACTGTAGTGTAGCATTGTGTACCATACAGTCGCTATACTCTACTATTCCATACTATACTACAGTTCACTATGCCATCGTGTACTGTACTATGCCTCACTATACTGTGCAATGCTGCACTATACTGTACTATACTGCATCATGGTGCACTATACCATGCTTTCCTATACCCCACTGTGGCACACTGTACAATACTGCAGCACACTATACTGCACTGTGCTATGCCATTCTTTACTGTACTGTATCGTTCTGTACTATACAATGCTTTATTACACTGTACAGCCCGAACTCACCGGCCCATAGTAGGGTCAAAACACACACAACCATTCACACTCACAGCTATGGACACTATAAAACAACTAGTTAGCTGTTACACCACATTGCATTTTATTACACCACACCATGCTGAACTATACTACAGCATTCCGTGCTATATGTCCACTATACTATACCATTCTGTACTATACTATACTTCGATATGCCATCCTGCACTATCATATGGCTCCACTATATTGTGCAATGTTGCACTATACTGCACTATACTCTGCCATGGTGCACTATACCATGCTTTACTATACTACGCTGTGGCACACTGTACAATACTGCAGCACACTATACTGCACTATCCTATATCATGCTTTACTATACTGTATCATTCTGTACTATCCTATACCATTCTGTACTCTAATATTTTTTGCTATTCTATGCCATTCTGTACTATACTATGCTTTACTATACTACGCCATGCCACAATGTACAATACTGCACCACACTACAAAACACTGAGACATACTGCACTACACAATACTACTCTATAGCATAATATACTATGGCACACTTTACAATACTATCCTATAGTCTGCCACAATACTATGACACACTTTACAATAATACCCTATAGTCTGCCACAATGCATTGCTGCAACCCACTATAATGTGCCATACTGCACTATGCAAATACTATGCAGCACTGTACTAAAATATACTTTTATATCTTAAACTGCACTATGCTACAGTGTATTTAACTGCATCACACAGTGCTATACTATACAATGACATACTACAATGTACAATACTACACTGCACTGTACACTGTACTGTTTTCTACTACACTGGAGCACACTGTACAGTACTATACTACACCATACTAAACTATATCATGCTAACTTGTACTGTACTATACTACACCACACTGTACTATACTACACTACACCACACCACACTGGAGTATGCTATACCATGATGTGCTGCATTATACTACACTGTACCAGACTTTACTATATTATACTGTGATGCATTGCACTGTACTACACACTATACTACAGCACACAATACCACATTATACTAAACCATGCACTACTACACTGCACTACACTTTACCCTGCAGCATGAGACTGTACTAAAATATACTATGCTATGCTGAGCTATACTGCTCTATATTATTCTATTCTATACTACGCCACACTACAATCATTTGTGGTAAAGGAGAGCGTTTATTAGTCCTGAGTGCAAGTACTGACTCCGGCATGGATGATTGATAGCATCACCAAAAATGAACGAACCAGAAGGAGGACACCATGAGGCAAATCCATCAGCCACGACATATGCAATTTATTTATTCATTCATTTAATTTTGTTTATGAGATCCATTCAAATCACACTGTATTAAAATATATGAGATTGTGGTTGTATTAGTAAACACAAGT
The DNA here is from genome assembly GCA_024760905.1 of Plotosus lineatus. Taxonomy (NCBI): domain Eukaryota; kingdom Metazoa; phylum Chordata; class Actinopteri; order Siluriformes; family Plotosidae; genus Plotosus; species Plotosus lineatus. The sequence goes on from CM045742.1 coordinate 43,959,222, forward strand.
GTTTTTATTTAAGGAATTTATTTAACAGTCATTTTAAATGGTTACGTAGCTTGTGGCTGACAAAAAACAAACAAACAAACAAACAAACAAAAACAGAACACTTTCATGTCATTTTTGAGGAGCGATTTTGTCTGGTTTATTATGGAACAGTCTTTTCTTTTTGGAGCTGTTAGTCTTTCTATCATCTAAACTAACGGTCTCACTAACTACTTTAAATGCTATGTTATGCTAATGGCGTTCGCTTCCCTTCTCTCGGGTGATGCTGTCATTACTCTCAGTATCGAGGCTGATGACTGGGTTTCTCACATTTAATGATACACACTTTAGATCTTTTTTCACACAGTAATTGCTGAAGCTTGAGACATTATTTAAACTCAGAATAAATCAATGCTCTGAAATATCTGTCAGGGGAAGAAAGAGCAGAAATAAATAATAATCTCCAAGTAAATTCCCAGCTTTCCCTTTGGTATTAGTTCAGGTCAAATTTGAGGATTGGATAAAATGCTATTCGGAACAGATTATAGATACAGTAGGGCCTTGACTTACGAAATTAATCTGTTCTGAGGGCGAGCTCGTAAGTCAAAATGTTTGTTAGATAAAACAAAAATTCCCATCGGAAAATTTCCAAAGGAAATAATAGAAAACCAATGAATTTGTTCCAACCTCCTCCCAAACTCATATAACCTGACACAAACACATTTATTTCACCTAATATATTAAAAATAAACATGTAAAAACAATCAATATTTCATAATAATACCATGGGCAGTGGTGGCCTG